>JAHBCN010002074.1:0-99955 GCA_019359885.1 Listronotus oregonensis
TTTTTTTGAAAAATAAAAATGATTGGGGTTTTTAAACATAGCTCCATTGTTTTAATGATAGAAAGTTTGTTAAAAAAATTTTTTTTGATTTTTTAAGAGCACAAGGCTATGTTAATTAAACCCTTTTTAAATCCCTTATTTTTAAAAATAGAATGGTTTAAAAAGGGCTAGAACAAAGTGGTGCACGCTCGTAAAAGAGGCTTTAAAGGGCCATATTCGTAGCTCGGTCTGTTTGGTTGTGAAAATTAAAAAAAAAAACATTCTTTTTAGTTTTATAAAAGCTACAATTTTGCTCTTTACGTTTTTTGAAAAAAAGCATATTTTTAGAGTTATTCTAAAACCCCTTTAAAAAACGTCGATTTTTCGTCAAAAAAAATTTTTTTTAAATCGAAAAAAAAAATAGTTTTATGAAAAAATTAAAATTTTTTTTTACTTAAAATTACTTTCTTTATCAATTTCTGTATTTAAAAATGTAATAAAAAATTTCCCCCCCCCAAGATGGGGTGGCAACCCCCCCAGGAAAAAAGCACATCGGGATGTAAAAGCTTTGATCCTTAAGCTTTTCCCCCAATCTTAAAATTTTAAGTAAATCATGGGAAAAAAAATTCCCAGCCAAAAGCCTCATCCCCTTCAAAGTGACATATTTATTAATACAATTAAAAATTTAGGTTACCTTTTTGCCAAACTGGAAGACTTTGATTTTAGTCGGCTAAAAAATATACCAGCATAAGTTATTATTTTGTCACAAGTATATTAGTAGAAAGACTAACGTTATTTTGCGATTCTAAATGGCATGTACCATCAGTATTGACTATTATTGGATTTAGTTCTAGCCCTTGGGCAAAGAAGTAATGTTAAAAATACAAGAAGTATATCTTGTAAACAAAAAAGTTATTATTAATGCAATTAACCAGAGGCTCTTAAAGTGTGTCCTCAGATCACCCATTCCCATTGCCATTAAATATTCTTTATTACTCTTTTATAATATATATGTTACAGTGAAAGTCCGAAGTTGGTGAATGTCAAAACTAAAAAAATAACTCAATAACCAAAACTTTGTTTTCCCGAACGCACCAAAGTTGTTGTTTTTGGGTTTGTTTCTTCATTTTTTTTTTAATTTTTTTTAAATTTTTTTTTTTTAAAAAAAAAATTTTTTTTTTTTCCCATTGCCAAAAATTTTTTTAAAATTTCAAAAGGGGGGGTTTTTTTTATTTTTAAAGGGTTTTTTTAAAAATTTTTTGGTTTTTTTTTTTTTTTTTTAAAAAAAATTTGAAATTTTTTAAATTAAAACCCCAAATTTAAAATTTAAAAAAAAATTTTTTTTAAAAATTTTTTTTTTTTTTTTTAAAAAAACCCCTTTTTTTTTTTTTGTTTTTTTTTTTTTAAAAAAAAAAAAAATTTTTTTGGGTTTATTTTTTTTTTTTTCCAAAAAAATTTAAAAAAAAATTTTTTTTTTAAAAAAATTTTTTTTTGGTTTTTTTTTTTTTTTTAAAAAAATTTTTCCAAAACCAAAACTGGGGGGTTTTTTTTTTTTTTTTTTTTAAATTTTCCCCCAAAAAAAAAGGGGAAAAAAATTTTTTTTTAAAAAAAATTTTTTAAAAAAAGGGGAAAAAAAAATTTTTTTTTTTTTTTTTTTTAAAAAACCTTTTCCCCTTTTCCCCTTTTTTTGGGGGGCCCCTTTTTTTTTTTTTTGGGGGGGAAAAAAAAATTTTTTTTTGGGTTTTTTTTAAAATTTTTTTTCCTTTTTTTGGGGAAAAAAAAAAAAAAAAAAAAAGGGGAAAAAAAAAAAGGGGGTTTTTTTAAAAAAATTTTTTTTTGGGGGAAATTAAAAATTTTTAAAAAAATTTTTTATTTTTTTTTTTTTTTTAAAAAAAAATTTTTGGGGGGGCCCCCTTTTTTTGGGGGAAAAAATTTTTTGGGGAAAAAAAATTTTTTAAAAAAAAAAAATTTTTTAAAAAATTTAAAAAATTTTTTTTTTTTAAAAAACCCCCCCTTTTTTTTTTAAAAATTTGGGTTTTTGGGTTTTTTTTAAAAAAAAAAGGGGGAAAATTTAAAATTTTTTTTTTGGGGGGATTTTTTAAAAAAATTTTAAAAAATTTTTTTTAAAAATTTTTTTTTAAAATTTTTTTTTTTAAAAAATTTTAATATTTTTTAAAAATTTTTTTTTATTTTTTTTAAAAATTTATATTTTTTTTTTTTAAAAAAAAAATTTTTTTTAAAATTTAAAAAATTTTTTTTTTAAAAAAAATTTTTTAAAAAAAAAATTTTTTTAAACTTTTTTTAAAAAAAAAACCCAAAAAATTAAAAAAAATTTTTTTTAAAAAAATTTTTTTTTTTTTAAAAAAAATTTACCCTTTTTTTAACCCTTTTTTAAAAAAAATTTTTTTTGGGAAATTTTTTAAAAATTTTTCCCCAAAAGGAAAAAAATTTTTTGGGGTTTTTAAAAAGGAAAAGAAAAAAAAAATTTTTTTAAAAAAAAAAATGTTTTTTTTCCCCTTTTTAAAGGGCCCAAAAAAAAAAAAATTTTTTTAACAAAAAAAAAAAAAAGGGGGGGTTTTTTTAAACCCCCCCGGAACCCCCCTTTTTTTTTCCCAATTTTAGAAAAAAAATTAAAAAACTTTTTAAAACCAAAAAAAAGGGAAAAAGGGCCCCGGGGGGTTTTTTTTCCCAATTAATTTTTTTTTCCCTTTTTTTTCCCCCCCCCTTTTTGGGGAAAAAGGGGGGGGGAAAAAAGGGGGGTTTTTTTTTGGGGGGAAAAAAAAGGGGTTTTTAAAAAAAAAAAGGGGGGTTTTTTAAAACCGGGGGTTTTTTGAAATTTGTTTTTTTTTTTTTAAAAAAAAAAAAATTTTTTAAAAAAAATTTTTTTAATTCCCGGGGAAAAATGGGGAAAATTAAAAAAATTTCCCAAACTTTTTTAAAAAAAATTTTTTTTTAAAAATTTAAAAATTTAAAAATTTTTTAAAAAATTTTTAAAAAAAAAAAATTTTTAAAAAAAATTTAAAAATTTTTTTTTTAAAATTTTTTTTTTAAAAAAAAAGGGGGGGGGGGGAAAAAAAATTTTTTTTTGGGGGGGGAAAAAAAAAAAAAACCCCCCCTTGTTGGGGGGGGGGGGGGGGTTTTTTTAAAAAAAAATTTTTTTAAAATTGGGGGTTTTGGGGGGAAAAAAAGGGGGGGGGGGGGGGGAAAACCCCTTTTAAACCCCCCCGGCCTTTAATAAAAGAAATAACACTGATAACTTAAGCATAAATTCAAAAAATCTATTAAAAAAAAAAAAATAATAATAACAGCCTGTATCTTAGAAACTCTGAATTTATAGAAATCATTTAAGACGAGATAATATGTGTTTGGTTAATCCCAATATGTATTTAATAGTTTGTAAATTTTCTTGTAAGTATGATGCATTTAGTCTAGCTTTCGTTTATGTCTATTTTCCAACGTTTATAGTAAGAAATATGGGAATTTAGGTGGTATTGGATCTGTTGTTTGGCTACTGCTACCGAAAATGAACTAGCATAAAACACTGCATTGTTTGCAACCAGAGTCAGGTTTAAAGATGGGTACTGAGGAATGTAACCCAAAGGGAAAAAAGGGAAAATAATTTGGGGTAACACGGTTTCTTGGGGCCCCCTGCATAGCCCCAAAAAATACCCCCAGATCACCGATGTAGGTGAGTGTACATTACGTTGTGGTACACCTCAACAGACTTTGGTAACGTGTGGTATTGACGATCACCTGTTTTTTTCAGATCACACCCAAAGAATGGTCACTGGGAGTGACGTAGCCAACGTGGTTTCATGAGAGGGAATATAAAAACATTAAATCAATATACTCTAGAAGATGTATTTATTAACATTAAAATTGAAATTAATTATAAAACAAATCCCGTGTATTTTGTCTGCCATTTATGACAGATTATTTAACAAGTAACTTTATATTTTGAGAATAGTTTTTAAGTTACTGTTATGGGCTACGCCACTGGTCACTGGTGATTGCACATTTACACATGTCATTTAAAGTTCACAAAATTGCGTTAGTCCTACTACCTGATATTGCTAAATTACATATTACCTGATATGGCTAGATGAAACTTCAGGTATATGACTTTGATTATGTTCATCTTCTGGTCTAAAAATTATAGCAATAATTTGGTGTAATTAAATCTATACAATATATAAGTATAACGAAAAATTTCGATATATTAATATTTGTTATTTTTGGATGTTATTTCTTGTTTCCGTTGCTTAAATGCCCATAAATTTTTTCTTTGTATAAAAGCGAAGCTTTCATGACAAACTGCAAAAATGCTTAATTAACAGAAAAATGTGTTTACCTCAATTTAAGATACAACATAATTTTTAAATACTAACAACTTTAAACAATGTAAGAAATTTGTATCTAAAAAATTAACTAAGTTCTTATAATTAAAAAATATTTTTGATCCTATTTAACACTCACTCTAAAATTTACCACTTGACCTAAGACTTAATTCAAAGTGATAGACATTTGATGCTTATTAGTAGTCAATATTGTTATTAAAAGTTACACCTTATCAACGAGACTTCAGACAGGATTATTCATTGAAGTAAAAATACATTAAAAGTAAAAAGGGAAAACATTTACATTTTATTATTATAATAAAAAGTTTAAGTTACCTTTTTGCCAAACTGGAAGAGTTTGATTTTAGTCGGCTAAGCATAAGTTATTATTTTGTCACAAGTATATTAGTAGAAAGACTAACCTTATATTGCGATTCTAGATGGCATGTACCATGAGTATTGACTATTATTGGGTGTAGCAAAACACAAAAAGTACTTCTTATAAACAAAAAAGAAATCATAATGCAATTTACCAGATGCTATTGAAGTGTGTCCTCAGATCACCCATTTCCATTCCCATTTAATATTCTTTATGATTCTTTTATAATATATACAATACATTTAATAGAGCAATATACAGAGTTTTCAAAAAAAATGCATTGCCAAATTTCTAGATGTGATAAAAAGTTTCTACAAATATGGGTCGGAAATTGCATATTTTTGCATTTAAAAAAAATTGGTTGTTTGTAAATATTTTACATACCCTAAAGCCAAATATCTTAAAATTTGTCAGAAGTAAGGCCTAATTAAATAAAAATTATTAAGTCCAGTGACATCTCAGGGGACACCTTATCAAATATAATTGTAAAAAAAATGTACGACAATGCATTTTTTCAATTTATATATATATATATATATATATATATATATATATATATATATATATATATATATATATATATATATATATATATATATATATATATATATTTTATATATATATATATATATATATATATATATATATATATATATATATATATATATATATATATATATATATATATATATTTAGATTAAGTAACTAAAAGTACAACTTTTTTGTTCATTGTTTTTATTTTTTATCTTGTTTCCATATTTATAGTTAAGTCTACTTAGCTAGTTAAAATTTAATAAATTGGTTTTATTTTTTTTTCTTAAAAACGCAGCAAGATAAGAAAAATATTCAGAGACAAAAAAGTTGTATTTTTAGTTAGTTAATCTAAAAAAATAAAAAAACTGCAAAAAAACTTAGTGGCGTACATTTTTTTCACAATTATTTTTGATCTCCTGAGACGCCCTTGGACTTAATAATTTTAATTTATTTAGGCCTAAATTAAGCCCTTAAAAATAGAAATAATTTGTGAATTTTCTCGTAAGTATGTTGCATTCAGTCTTGCTTTTGTTTATGTCTATTTTTCAATGTATGTAGTAGAAAATAAGGGAATTTAGGTGGTATTGGATGAGTGAACTAGCATAAACCAGTGCATCGTCGGATAACAGAGTCAGGTTTAAAGATGGATAGTAGGAAATGTCAGCAAGGTAAGGGAAAATAATTTAGGGCTAAGCACGATTTCTTGCGGAACGCCCGCATGTATAGCCCTAGGGGACCTCAGATCACCGATGGAAGGTACATTACGTTGTAATACACCCCAAGAGCCTTTGGTAACGTGTTAACGTAATCACTTGTTCTTTTCAGATCACACCCAAAGAATGTTCACTGGCAGTGACGTAGCCAACGTGGTTTCATGAGAGGGGATATAAAAACATCAAATCAATATACTCTGAAAGTTGATCTAAAACAAATTTCATATGTTTTATGCCAGATATGACGTATCAAAATACAGGGATTATTAAACAAGTAATGTTATATTTTGAGACTAGTAATCGTAGCCGTATTCGTATCCGATTATTTTTTTTTATTATTGTAATGGGTTACGCCACTGGTCACTGGTGATTGCACATTTAAACATGCCATTTGAAGTTCACAAAATGACGTTGGTCCTACTACCTAGTATTGAAATATGCAATATTACATATTACCTGGAATGGTGAGAGGAATCTTCGGGTATAAGAATTTGATTATGTTTATCTTCTGGGCTAAAAATTATAGCAATAATTTCATGTAATTAAACCTACACAATATATTAGTATAACGTTTTATGTCCCACTAAGTTGGAACCATATGGAAAACTTTTTAATTTTTAATTTTAGAAAAAAAAGTTATTCTTAATAAAAAGTTCTGCTTGTTCTAAAACCTAAAATACAATCATCAGATATTAAATTTTTTCAGCCGTATACGCGGTGTGTCAAAAAATATGAATTTTACTCAAGAGTAAAGTACCTTTATTTTTGACAATATCGAAAATTTTTATAAAAAAAGTTGATCAGAAGTAAAAACTACGTTTAAATATAAAATTACATACATTTACATTGAAAAAATAAGTTTTCTTATTTTTTACTAATCTTTTTTTTAATGAAAATTTTTATCTCTTATGATTAAGAAACACATGATAACCTTATTCTTTCTAAATGTTTTCTAACAATTTTTCAATTTAAACACGTAATTAATGCATGTGCATTTATTTGGCAAATAGGAACATACATAACTCGTGTAACTAACATAATATTAATACTGGAAATAAATAGATATTTATTTTTCCCTCATTCTACTAATGCCTCGACATATCCACCTTCTCGTTCAATACGTTTAATCATTCTATTAGCAAATTCACGTAACACATTCCTTATCATTTGTGTATGTATGGCATGTTTCTAAAATTATTCTTTCCAAATGGTTAACATCTTGAAACGGCGCTTTCTTGTAAACATTTTGTTTTAAGTAACCCCATAAGAAGTAATCAAGGGGGGTAGGTCAGGGGATCTAGCGGGTCAAAAAATATCAGAATATCTGTGAATAACTTTTCCATGGAACAAATGTTCAAGGTATTTCGTAACATTCAATGTACTGTGGCATGTGGCACCGTCTTGTTAGAAATAAATACATTGACGTTCTTGTAAGGGTAGTTCGTCCATGAAATCATTGATATGAGTTGGTAAGAACTGTAAATAACGTTCCACCTTCATAGCTTGGTGAAAAAAAGGTCCTATTAACCTGTTCTTATAAATGCCACACCACACGTTCGTCTTAAATGAATATTGGTCACGAGACTTAATACTAAAATTCGGATTATTGTCAGACCACCAGCGACAATGTTGTGACGAGACCGTTCCATTTGATGAAACCGTTGCTTCATCGGAAAAAATTATATGCCTTGTAAAAAAAGGGTCCTCTTCTAACTCCCCTTGGTCGAGGCAGGCAAAATCAAAGCGCCTATCAAAATTCCTTTCTTTCAATGTGTGAATGATTTTTGGTCTAAATGGCTTGTATTTATTTAGTTTCAAAATTCTTGCCACTGTTTTTTTACTTACAGTTCGTTGCATCAACGATTTCCTTTTGCGCAATGAGAGTTTTGGATTTTCTATCACTATTCGGCAACCAGCTTAAAATTATTTTTTATACTTCCAGTACTCTTAAATTTATTTACTATTTTCGTAACAGTGGAATGATAAATATTTTTATTGGAATGTCTATTATTAAAACAATAGCTGCTTCTCTATGTGTTTTATAATTTTCTCCCACAATGAAAACAATTTCAATTTTCTCTTCATTACTTAATGTTGGTGGCATTTCTACTAAATTTTATAAATACTTTCCAACAAATTTCTCTACATACGACACATGTTTTGAAAATCACTGTCAAACATTTTGATGGTCGCTGTCAAACATTTCTTGCCCTCAACAATTCAATTGCATGTCAGAACATCCTAGATTATATGTTACTACAGTTAAACTTGTATTGATATTGTAGACAAAAATGATTTTTTTTTAATGTAAATGTATGTAATTTTATATTTAAACGTAGTTTTTAGTTCTGATCAACTTTTTTTTATAAAAATTTTCGATATTGTCAAAAATAAAGGTACTTTACTCTTGGTTTTAGAACAAGCAGAACTTTTTATTAGGAATAACTTTTTTCCTAAAATTAATAATAAAAAAGTTTTCCATGTGGTTCCAACTTAGTGGGACATACTGTATATTTATATATATATATATATATATATATATATATATATATATATATATATATATATATATATATATATATATATATATATATTATATATATATATATAAAAGCCAAGCTTTTATAAAAACCTGCAAAAAAGCCTAATCTACAGAAGAAGGTGTTTATCTCAATATAATTTTTAAATACTAACAACTTTAAACAATATTAGAAATTTGTATATAAAAAAGTAAGTAAGTATTTATAATTTAAGACTATTTTTGATCATATTTAACACTCACTTTAAAATTTACCACCCAACCTAAAACTGAATCAAAAGTGATAGATATTTGATGTTTTTTTAGTAGTTAATATTGTTATCAAAAGTTACATCTTATCAACGGGACTTCAAACAGGAATTTGTTATGCGGTGATTTGAAGTTAAAGTGCAATAAAAGTAGAAAGGGAGTACATAAATATTTTATTATTATAATAAAAAAAATTAAGTTACCTTTTTGCCAAACTGGAAGACTTTGATTTTATTCGGCTAAAAAATATACCAGCATAAGCTATTATTTTGTCACAACTATATTAATAGGAACACTAACGCTACTTTGCGATTCTAAATGGCATGTACAGTACGTTCCACAAAAATTCGTTGATTTCTCGTTTTACCTGCTATTGTTAGTTGTAAAACTCCATAAACTTTGGGTACCCGCATGTAGTTTTGGACTTAAAATTTCCTTTATTTATTATTGTACCTAGTTTTTGGTGTATTATGTGGGTTAGAGGCAAATTGCAGGTGTTCAATATAAAGCAGAGTCTTTTCGTCTTAGTTCATCAGTCGTTTGGAGTTTGTCAATTGTCAAGGTATTTTCGTGTGTGTTATTAATTAAGCATCCAAAGTAGCTAACCTAAACTATTGATATTAGTAGGTAATCAGGACCTGTAGCCTTTCAAAAGGTGCGGTGCCTACACAATAGATATTTGTCAGGCAACTTATTTATGGCTGAGTTTACTACTAAGGGTTGTCATTTAAATTTTACTGCGGTCGAGAAATCAACGAATTATTTTGGAATGTACCATACCATCAGTACTGACCATTATTAGGTGTAGGCCCAGCGCTTGGGAAGAGAAGTAATGTAAGAAATGAAAGAAGTACTTCTTGTTAAAAAAAAAGTAATCAATAATGCAATTAACCAGAGGCTATTAAAGTGTGTCCTCAGATCACCCATTCCCATTCCCTTTTAATATTTATTATTACTCTTTTATAATATATACAATAAATTTAGTAGTGCAATAGACAGGGTGGATGCCAAATTTCTGGAGGTGATAAAAATTTCTATAAATATGGGTCCAAAAATGCATAGCTTTAAGGGTGTTAAAGTTTTAAAAAATATATATGTTGTTTGTAATTATCTTAAATACCTAGAGCCGAATATCTTGAAATTTGTCAGTGTTATTTCTTTTAGTAAGGATCTAATTTAGGCCTGATTAAATTTAAATTATTAAGCCAGTGACATCTCAGGGGTTACCCTATCAAATATAATTGTAAAAAAATGTACGATACTGCATTTTTTGCAATTTTTATATATTTTTTTTAGATTAAGCAACTAAAAGTACACTTTTTTTGTCTAAGGATATTTTTTTTTATCTTGCTTCCATTAGTAGTAAAGTCCATCTGAAAATGAAAATTTAATTTTTTAATTTTTTTTTTAATGTGGCCCATTTAGTCTCGCATAGTCAGGTTTAAAGATGGGTACTGAGGAATGTCAGCAAGGTAAAAGTAAAATAATTTAGGGCTAAGAACAGTTCCTTGCGGAACGCCTGCGTGCATAGCCCTAGGGACCTCAGATCACCGATGTAGTGTACAGTTGTTTGCATAAAAAAGTCGTACAAGGTTTGTATTGTGTAAACTTGCCTATGATGTTCCAGATTTCATTAAAAAGTAGTACACGAATACATTCAGACTTTTGTAATTTTTCCGAGAAGTGTAGTGGAGACTTGTACAACAATATAATTAGTTTAGAATTTTTTTTTTAATGAGAACGATGATCATTTAAATAAGGTATTTTCGCTTAGGCCGCTGTTTTTTTTGTATACCCTTTCCCCTGAGAAGTATTTCATCCTAATATTTCAAAGTAAAATAGTTTCTGACCCTATTATTACAAAAAAACACATGCTACGTTTTTTTCCTAAAATGTCCAAATAATTATTTATTTTTAAAATAATATGAAATATTTATTATACATAATAATTATAATAATTAAGTTAATGAAAACATAAAGCTATATGAGTATTTCGTCCTAGCACCATTATTTTCTATTAATTTATTTAGTCTAGTTGGTATCGAAGTATAAAGATTTCTTATGAGATCGGGATCATTGGCTAGTTCCTCCCAGGTTTCTTCAATAAAGTTTACTAGCTTATCCCTTGTGTTTGGTTTGAAGTTAACTCTGTAGATCTTTTAAGTCATAAGACACCAAACATTTTCCAAAATATTATTGTCGGGACTTTTTGCGGGCCACATTAGTCTCTCTATATTTTGCCGTTCAAACCATTCTGTTATGATGGCTGCATTGTGGACCGGACAATTATCTTGTTGGTATATAAAATTTTGATCGGGGAAAAGTTCTGAAACACTAGGTAACATGATATTTTCCAAAATATTCCTGTACGTAATAGCGTTAAATCTTTCATTAATAGTCCAGCACACGCCCAATCCACGAGAGCTTAACCAAGCCCAAACATTTACCGAAAATCTACCGGATTTTTCTGAATTATGAATAAATTCTTCATTAAATCTTGTTCCTCTTGGTCTGTATACTCTTATATGTCCCTTAAAGCATGACTGAAAAACTTTTTCATCGGTAAATACTACACTATTTCAGTTCTCACGTAAAATGTTATTTAAAGCGAAAATGACCCTTGCGTGTTTATGTTCATTTCCAAGGATAACCTTTTTGCAGCAACATAGTTTTTTAAATGTGATTTTTTAATTATTTGACTGTTGATCTTGATGCAGGAAATGCTGTATGTCGAATAGCATTCCGCGCTGCTTCAAAGGGATTGTTCTCCAAATAGCGCAAGAGTGCATTATCTTGTTCTTGCGTACTTATTTTGGGTCTTCCCGCTGGCTTTTTCCTATTCACGTTACCATCAGTTTCCCATTTGCGCTTTATGTTTTGTACGGTCTTCTTATTTACATTTATAATATGGGCTATATTTCTTATAAATACAAAACTATGAGCTTTTTTAAAATTATTTAGCTGTGGCATTGCAATATTTGTACGAGAAAAATGTTAAACGAGCGTTAACTGAATTTTTTTTTGAATTTTGACACTACTTGTCAAAGTCAATGAGAAGTTTAATTAAGCCTGATTTAACATAGCCTATAATTGTTGTACGACTTTTTTATGCACACAACTGTACATTACGTTGTGATACACCTTAACAGCCTTTGGTAACCTGTGGTATTGACGATCACTTGTTCTTTTCAGATCACACCCGAAGAATTGTCACTGGCAGTAGCGCAGCCAAAGTTGTTTCATGAAAGAGGATATAAAAACATGAAATCGATATAGTCTAGAAGATGTATTTATAAACTTAAAAATTAAAATGTATTTTACAACAAATTCCGTATGTTTTATGCCAAATATAACATATCGAAATATAAGGATTATTTAATAAGTTATTTTATATTTTGAGGATAGAAATTATAGCTGTATTGGTATCCTATTATTTTTTTAAGTTATTGGTATGGGCTACGCCACTGGTCACTGGTGATTGCACATTGACATATGCTATTTGAAGCTCACAAAATGGCGTTAGTCCTACTACCTGGTATTGTTATATTACATATTATTACCTGGTATGACTGGATGAAACTTCAGGTATGAGAATTTGATTATGTTCATCTTCTGGGCTAAAAATTATAGCAATAATTTGGTGTAATTAAACCTACACAATATACGGGGTGTTCCTTAATGATATGCGAGTATTTAAGGGTGTGAATCAACATGAAAAATTAATAATAGTATGCCTTATAAACTATGGTCAAAAAATGTTCCATTACGAAATTACGGGGAGTTAAACTTTTAGGAAAAAAATGGAAATTAATTAAAATTTTTAAAACCCCTAGAGATATCTTAGTGATATTTAACACGTAGCTAGAGTTGATAAAAAGGCATATTTTCCAATACAAAAACAATTTTCAGCTTTAACAGTGGCGTGTGTACGGGCACTGACTTCGATATTTTTGAAGAAAAAAATGATACGCCAATGGTTTTTTTTTCAAATAAAAAATATTTTTGAATTCACCGTTTAATTTGAAACGTAAGAGCTTTTTTGATTTTTTTTCTGCGATGCACTGTTTTTAAGAAAAAAGAATAAAAACTGTTTTATTTTCTAGGAAAATTAATCAAGAACAATATTTCAACGTGTACGCAATTCCATGGGAAGGAGGGCGGAAGCATGCATATTAAGTAAAGGGAGCCATTTCCAACAATTTTTGTAATAATTACTCAATTTTAGTTGTAATGTTTTGTTAATGTTGTATGTTGTAAGTGTAAGTTGTTCATTACATGCACATTGCACATGTCAACCCGTAATATGTTTATTTTTTCGTATTAATGTGCAAGTTTCTATTTTTTTTTCTCAAAAACGGTGCATCGCAGGAAAACAATTCAAGAGAGCTCTTATGTTTTATATTAAACGGTGAATTCAAAAATATTTTTTATTTGGAAAAGAACCATTGGCGTACCATTTTTTTCTTCAAAAATATCGAAGTCAGTGCCCGTACGCACGTCACTGTTAAAGCTGAAAATTGTTTTTGTATTGAAAAATATGCCTTTTCATTAACTGTAGCTACGTGTTCAATATCACTGAGATATCTCTAGGGGTTTCGAAAATATTAATTAATTTCCATTTTTTCCCAAAAGTTTAACACCCCGTATTTTCGTAACGGAACATTTTTGGACCATAGTTTATAAGGCATACTATCATTAATTTTTCTTGTAGATTCACACCCTTAAATATTCGCATATCATTAAGGAACACCCTGTATAAGTATAAGGAAAAATATCGATTTATTAATATTCTCAAATTTCTTTTAACACCAAAAATTTAATCTTCTTTTTTTACTTAAAAATATTATTTTAGGCTAATTTTGTTTAACATTCGTTTTAGAAAATTTAAAAAAATAGTGTCCATTTTTTACATACAAAAATAAAATATGACAAACGCAGTTATAAACTTTACATTTATGTTTTATTATTTCATAATGTATTTACTTTTAGGTTTCAATTTTACCATGGGTTTTTATACAGTTATAAGTTAATTTCTTGGCCCATAATAAAACCTTTAAACCAAATCGCTTATATTTTATAAATAAAATATCAAAATTATAAGGATACTTCAGAAACATAAGAAAGTAATGTTATATCCAAAGCGGTCGAAATTAAATATTTTAGACTACTGGTAGCTTCTGAAATTAAATTTGCACTAAAAATTTTGAGTTAGTCAAAGAGGAACATCAATAACAAAAGTGCTTTTTTAATTGTAAGGATCCCTTTTTTGTTATGAAAATTCTATTTTCACGGCATTCCAATAAAATTCTAAATATGGTATTTATTGTTATTTATTGTTTTACTTATGTTTAAATAATATCACATAAAAAACTTAGATTGTGTTACCCTTCATCATAGTCAGCACCACTTTTGATAGATACATTTTTACTATCATGACTTATATGACTAGAACTGTCAGCATCTGAAATTTGATTATTATCCGGTGGACAATCGTCGCACATTGCAAAAAATGCTGCTAATCCTAAAATAATTGGCTCATCCACAGTAGGTCCTAAAACGTTTCCGTAAAGATTTGGTCCGCAAACGCATTCCTATAGTGAAAGAAATATTTTAGAAAGTTCATCCACTTCTTTGATTTTAAATCCCCAAATAACCCTTATAAATTAATATTTTTTAAAAATTTAAAAAATTTATATAAATTTTTATATATTTTATTTTTTTTTTTTAATAAATAATTATAATATAATAATAAATTTTTATATTAATATTATTATTATTTAATAATAAAAAAAAGGGGAAACGGGTTGGGGAATTTTTAACCCAAATCACTTTAAATTTAAGGGAAGTAATTTTTTGAGAAAATGGGAAAAAGTCCGAAAAAAAATTTTAAAAATTCTTTGTTTGTCTGTACTTTAAACATGCCAATTTTATGACAATTTGCAGGGGATCGCCAAAAACATAATTTATACAAAAATGCTAATTTAAAAGCTTACAAAACTAATTAGTATTATTGTCTGAAAAATTTAAATGGCGATTTTTTTAGCAGAAAAATTTCCCCAAAAATTTCTTTAATAAAAAAGTTTAGTGAAAACCAGCTGCCCAGACAAAATTGCCCAGGGAAAGAAGAACCTTTTTAAGGCCAAAATGTCAAATTCCCCGACAAAAATATTGGTTAGTCTGGCTAGTCCGACAAAAAGATGAAAAAAAAAATAAGATATGGGAAAAAAGCAATGGGAAAAATTTCCAAATTTTTTTAAAAACCCCAAAATTATGTTTACAAATTTTGAAAAAATCAAAAAATTTTACATAATAAATTTTTAATTTAATTCTTTATAAAAAAACCCAAAGTTGTTCCCAAAAATTTGGCTTTTTCTAAAGGATGGATCATCAGGAGGCATGCACGAGAAAAAAGGGTTTTTCAACTACGAGTACAATAAAAATTTGGAACCATTAAAAGGTTTTTAAAAAACCGGGAAAAAAAATCTTTTAAACGTGAGTGCGGGGGGGTCAATGGCCCCGGGGGTATTATTTCATTCTTACCTGCTCACGTCTAAGATTTTCACAAAAAAATTTGTGGAAAAATGTAAGCGTTTTAACAGAATTTTTTAATTTTGTGGAACTCTATTACTGTGGGTTTGAAAAAATTGACCTAATAATTTTTTTTTTATTAGAAAAGAAAATATGTTAACAATTTAAAGATCAAAATAAAAAGTAAAAAATTTTTTAAAAAATTTTTTTAAATTTGACCTTCATTAGCGGAAATGAAAACTTCCAAAACTCCCAAGGGCTTCCGGGGGCAAGCGGGGGTTTCACCTTCTTTAGTGATATTGTAACCCCTGCGACGAATTTTTTTTTTTAGATCTTTCCCTTTTTTGGAATTTGGGATAGACGGTATATTTTTTAAAATTTTTAATTCCCAAAAAAAAAAAATCCCCAAAGGGGTTATATCTGGCGACCAATTTACCACCCTTGGATTTCCCGATCCCTTTTTTCTAGTGAAGGTTTAGATTTCGGGAAAATCTTCCGGCATTATGTGGTGGTTTTATCATCTTGCTGCCCCATACGGGAAGTCTTTTTGCAAAAATGGCCATTTACTAAATAAGAAAAGGGCATCTTGGGAAAAAGTAATTTCCGTTCTTCGTCAAAAACCCCCCAAAAAAAAATGGTCAAAAAAATACAAACCCTTAAAGAGACCGCCCCCACGTTTTATACTCCACATGTTTTGAAACAGTGTTTGGCACACCAATCGGGGTTTTCTACAGACCAATAATGGCTGCTGTTTAAAAATATAGACGGAGAGCTGGAGCCGAAAAATTATCGTCCCTCAGTAATATGGGTTTTTCCCCGTAAAAACATGTTCATTTAGTATTTTTTAATTATTTTCCCCCAGGCTGACAACCCATTTCCAATTTTAAGGTCTTGCCCCCTTTGCTGAAATCCAAGGGGGTGGAAACTGGAATGGATACCCAAAAAAATTTTACGGATAAGGGTAAAGGGGATAAAAATTTAAGGAAAACGTCTAAAAAAATAGTCGTATTTTTATCCTTAAATTTTTAACCCCCAAAGGGGTCTTCCCAAAACAAAGGGCTGACAGATAGGTGGATCCAAAAGGGGGTAAAACGGGGGCAAATTTTCCCAAAAAAAAATTTTTAATTATCAGTAATACCACTTTAGATATTGTAATGAAATTTGGCATACATTAACTATATTTGGAATTCATTAAAGATATTTCGAAAATGAAAAATTGACGGACTCGCCACTTTTAACCGATGCACGAATTCTCAGCTTTTTGGGATCGGTATGCAGGATCAAACCGTAATGTCGGAGTGGCATTTTAGCAGATGTTTGGAGATTCCAGAGAGAGAAAGTTTATCGTCATTTGGTATTTTGTATTGTTTTTTAAATTAATCAAGAAAAGTTACAATCGTCACACCTGATATTATCAACTTCATGCGTTGGTATAGTTTTTCATAAAAAATTTTTTTTGGCCCTCTTTATTTTTTAAAAATTAGTTGTGGTGGGGGAATAAGCAAGTATAATTTTATTATCAGTCTGAATCAGTAAACGATTAAGGGGAAAAAAGAAAAAGGGGTTTTTGCAACCCCCTTATCGTCCCAAAAAAAATTTTGGGAAAAAGTTTTAAAATTAAAAAAAAAAAAATTTTGCATTTTTTTACATCTTACATTACTAAATTTTAGTTTAAATAGTTACCGGAGGTCTATTAGCATATTTAGCAGCTGAATTATTTGACTTTTTTGACACCCGCCTATCGGTCTCATCTTTATTAAAATTGGCTGATTTTGTTTTGCTTGGTTTTTCGGAAGGGCTAAAACTTCTAGACCTATATAAAAATATTAAATTAATATTATATCATATTATATGGAGGAAAATTGATACTTTTCATGGTGTGCTTGTGTTTAACAGCCGAACGAAGTTAGGCTGGTATTAAGAAACAAGCCCGAAAAGTTTTAATACTCCCAAAAAAAAAAAAATTGTTTTTTAAAAAAGTCGACAAATTCATGCAAAAACATCTCTTTTTACCAGTAATAATTATTAAAGGTGAGTGGGTTCGCAAGGCGGCTTGGACTGTGTTGGTGAATAGTTGCTATAGTAATGTAACATAAAACTCTCAGTGGATACTATCAACAATTTTTTTAGCGTTTTTTTTTTACAGTTTTTCAGTAAGTATAATTATTATTCAATTGAGTAATAAATAAAAATTTAGGTTTTGTTTTTAGTTTTTTATTCCTGGGATCCGACTTGATTTACTACCGGAGGCAGCGCAATTCTTGGCTTTTTTTGCCTAATCTCCCCTTTTCTTTTTTAAATCCCCCCCCATTGTCTTGTTTCTTCTAAATCCCGTTAAACCCCAAAAATGATTGGTTGATATATTCCTGGTTTAGTTTAATAAATATTGAGTTGTTGACGTTTGTTTGGTTGTTTATTTGTATCCATGTTACTATGATAACACTTTTTCCTCCGCCGACGGAAAAGTGAAAAGTAAAGCTCTGGCGGAGGAAAAATAAAACTTCGCGGTCGCCTAATTACTCTTTTCTAAGATGCATGTTGCTTGCCTTAAGCCGCTTCTGCAGTGAAAATGTTTATATGCATAAACGTTTTTCGATAGTTTAATTTAAAAAAATCATCAACGGTATTTGTACTAAGTGACTTATTTTTGAAATTTATTTTATTTTATAAATAAGAATCCTCAATTTTACGCAATTTTTAGTTGTGTTGATTTCAATACCACTTTCTATATAAAAAAACTAAAATAAATACTTTTTCAAATGTTTAGTAATCTAAAAATACTGTGCTAAAATTACCTTGAATGGTTTGGTTCTCTATTTGTGCTCTTATGACGAGACCTATTTTCACTACGACTTCGTTGTACTTTAGATCTGTTCGAAGGGGAGCTAAGTATACTCCCATGTCCTTAAAAATTATAAATTATAAATTATATGATATACTTTATGTTTTAAATATTTCGTTAGACTTTCAAATGATATCTATAAGAAAAAATTAGTAATTATTTATTTACTCGTTAAGTAAATGCAATTAAAATTGTTAAAAAACAATAATAAAATACCAAAAAGTAAAAAATAACACCCACACAATTTAATTTTTAATAAGTTGAGTTTACTGAAAACGCAACCCCCAAATTTAACCTAGGTTATACACTTCATGTAACTCCCTAATAGTATGCGAACTGACACACCAAATATGATATATAACCTAGGTTAATCAAACTTTTAGAAAATAGTTTCCTAACCTCACCAAATTTTCTGTTTTTAATTTTAATATTAATATTATGCATGCTTTTAAAAGTCCCTCCTACAACTAACCACAACTAAATTATGATTTGAATCGTTCACCAGATACGAAAGAACCGAAATAATTCAGCTATTCTTGATGAATTGGTGACGCTTCTACTTTTTATTCCAAATATAAAAGCTCAAAACTATACTAGCTGTGTTGGCGCTGGCGCTGAAATAGTTTTTCAGTTCTTTAATGTGGTTTAGGATTATTATTTAGTTCTACATTTACCGTTTGTTATTTCTGTTACTATACGAATTGTTGTTTTATTTTTTGGTTTACCGAAAATATAGACTAAAAACCTAACATTTTAATATAAGAAGCAACTATTATGAGGCATACTTTTCGATCTGTAAAAATATAGTTGCAAAATTAGCAACAATTTACACAGATTTTGTTACGAGTGATGGTAAAAAACTTTAAAAAATATTCTTTCCAACCAACTATATTAAAAAACGCTGATCACGAATCTAAAATCAGTTTTTTTCCGGCAACCTTTGGTTTTTGAGATATTAGGCCCCAAAGTGGACTAACCTTAAAATGAAAATTTTTCCAAAATTTCTCCTTCTTAAAACTGATTTCCATCAAAATGGAACAAATACTAATTGGGCACTTATATATTAAACGAATACACAAAATTTACAAAAGTTTATTGCTTATTTTTAGTAAAAAAGACATTAAATAAATCCAATTTTTTATAACTTTACAACTTAATTATGAATCAGACAACCAGTTACACATCATATATCTTCTTACAACGTACCGAAAAGTGAATTCATTTAAGATAATTTTTATTTAAAATAGGCAATAAATCATTGTAAATTTTAGTGTATTTGTTTAATATATAAGTGCCTAATCAGTGTATGTTCCCATTTGTTGGTAATCAGTTTCAAGAAGGGAGAATTTTGAGGTTAGTTCACTTGGAGGCCTCATAACTCAAAAACCAGGGGTTGCCGTTAAAAACTAATTTTAGATTCGTGATCAGAGCCCCAAAAAATCCCCGTATGCAAAATTTTATAAAAATCGGCGTGGTGTCCGTAAAGTAAAATTTTACCGAAATATCTAATATCTTGTCTGGTATATGGTTATAAAAAGCAAAAATAAAGCTGTTTACCTAAAAAAATCTAAAATTAATCGACCATTTCAAATTAAATTTTATAAAAAAATTTAAGAGTACATTTACGCTACACCTTAGGGGTCGGGCGAAAGGACGCGGAGACGGTGGGCGGAGACTAACAAACTTCCACTACAACAATTTTCTTATAGCCGCATTAAAAATATTATATTTTATTTAGGTTCTTCCAAATTCGGTGTATCGCTACGATGTTGTTTCCGATTGCAAGCCTACAGGAGATAACGTTTTTCGGTAACTATTTTTCACTTAAATGACATAAATTATACACCATTTTAAGGGTAAGGAAATAATCTATGCCTATGCTGTAACGAATTTTTGAAATATGAGTTGAGTTAAAAAAAAATAGTATCTAAGCATAACCGATTTTAGGGTGACTTTCACTCAAGGAAATATTAAAAACTAGATCCAAATTTTAAAAACTATTACAGCAGAAGCCTCGATTTAAGTGTTGGATTTCATAAAGTTTTTGAAAATTATCGATAACTTATACCGTTTTTGAGAAAAACATTATGCCCCGAACCCCAAATTGGATCCAATTTTCGCGGCGCGAATGGACTCTAAAGTAATATTTTGTTTAATTATTTTATGCATACCTTTGACGGTCGATTTCGATACATGTGACATATTTCTAAAATTTATTTTGGGTATTTTCTATTTTTAAATTATTTATACATTTTTTATTTTAGTGTAAAGCTGTCTTGTCAATTTTGAAGTTGTCAAAGTAGAACCTAACTGCGGTTATTGAGATTGGGGAATGTTCTGTAATTGACGTGTTCGGTAATTTGTAAAAGTTCTCTTTTAACATTTGAATTTGTTTTTGTTTATTTTTGGGTCAACGAAAAACCTGTAGTAAAAAAAAGGGTTTCTTTAAATGACAAATGTATTATAAATTTTAAAACTAACGAGTTTAATTACTAACAAATAGCTTAATTTTTTATGTTTCAGTTTGTTTTCTCTGGGATACTCGCCTTTCTGCTTTTTGGAAAATGGGACCTCTCCGGTCCAGTTCCAGGGGTATAACGAACTGATCTTGTTCAGCCCTATTGACCCCTATAAACTTACAGTTCGTCTGCAACAAAAAAGAAGAAAACCCTCCCACAAACCCTAAAATCAAAAATATTAATCTACGTTTTGGTGGCACCCTGTCAAGATCTCAAGAAACCAAAACAAAACCATACAATATAAACGATAACACAAAAAATGTTATTTTTAAGATCCCCTGTAAATTTCATAAATTTTATACAGGTGAAACTTCCAGACCATTAGCCAAACGCATAAAAGAACATAGAACATACATTGGAAACAAAAAATTTCACAAATCAAAAATCTGTCAACAATATTAACCACATAATAAACTGGAATGTTTCTAGCCTTTTAGCAAAAAAACGTAAAGGAAAGAAAAGTGCATTAATTATATTAAATAAAGATAAATGTGTAGCATCAATACCTAAAACATGGTTACCTATGCTTGATGCTGAAGTAAATTCTGATAAACTGAAAATCGATTAACACACCATACCACTTTTTTGTCTTTTTGAATACTATACAATATAACAGTCAAGTAACCTTATGTCATTTATGACAAAACGTCATTAAAAAGTAAAAAAAAAACTATCAGAATTCCCTAAGTTTTTAGGGCAAAAATTTCTTAAAATTTAGTTTAATTTTTTGTTTTAGTTTCATCTTGACAAAGGTGGCCGACTTGCCACCGAAACGTGGATTAATATTTTTAAATTTTGAATTTATTAGGGGGTTTTCTTCTTTTTTGTTGCAGGCCTACTGCAAGTTCATAGGGCTGAACAGGGTCAGTTTGTTGTACCACGGGACCTGGACCTAAGGGGTCCCATTTTCCAAAAAGCAGAAAGGCGAGTATCTAAAAGAAAACAAACTGAAACATGAATCCGCCACAAAACTATAGAACATATTTGATTTATTTAATTTGACCGAATTTTTTTTAAGATGTTTAGTTCCATAAAAAATAAATATACTGGGTGAAAATTATTCAAAACTTCTTTTACACTATTGCCAAATTATTTTTCTTCAATCTAAAATATAGGAAATAACGCAAAAGATGTCCAAAAGTAGGTCTGTTGGATATTCAGAAATATTTTACAGTGACTCGTTTATTAAGGTCCTATACTTTTTTTAGAAACCATAAGTTATACGAGAAAAAGTTTTTAATAAAACTTGTTTGTAGTAAATATAGTTTTTTAATGAAACATATTATTACATTTTTAAATCGTTCTTTTAAAGATAATTTTAACGATATATAAGATCATGGAGCATGCACCGTTTCGAACTTATTAGTAATTATCTTCAGAATGGATGATTATGTCATCGAAAAGGCTACGACGCTGATTGCCTTTTAAAAATTTTCTATGTGTATTTTTTATTATACCAAAGTGCATTTGATCAGTCATTAGTTCAATTTAAAATTCTGTAAAAAACTACAGTGTTGCCAAGGTTTGCAAACTGTTTCTTTTGGCCTGTTTTGCAAACGAAACACTCTGTATATTATTATATATTGGAATATCCACTTTAATTGCGATATCAATTTAATTCTAAGATTTAAAAATTAGTTATAGGATTTAAATGATAACTGTGCAGGTAGAACGGAGCCTGTATTGGAACAAACCTGTGCAGTTTTTTAACCTGTGCAGGCGTCCGTAACCGGGCGTGCACGCGTGCTCCTTGCCAAACCGAAAGTTTGGTAGGAAAAAATATGTGCCAATCTTAATATATATATATATATATATATATATATATATATATATATATATATATATATATATATATATATATATATATATATATATATATATATACCGGAGTGTGCGTCGCCGGCGAACATAGGAAATCCCATGTAAATTTTAAGGGTCAATTATTGGCTCCCCTGTACATTTTATAGAAAAAATGTAAGATAACTTTTTGAAGAAACCAATCTGACAAGCCCTCGTGCCAAGTTTCAAAAAATTTAGTAAGCGAATCTTGAATTATTTAATGGAATGCAATTGCAAAATTAAATTTTCGTTTCAGGTAAAACCAAACTGACACCAGTAAAATAAATATTGTCCCTTACATGAGGAAAAGTGTCAATAAATCAGTGACAGTCGGTATTTGAAAAAAAAAAATTCAATCGACGAAAAAGTATCCATAATTAAGTGCCATTATGCGGGAAACAGTTTTAGAGCAGTATCTGAAATGTTTTTAGTTTATTTCCCCACCAAGCCTATTCCGTCTTTTTCAACCATTAAACGTATTGTCAGTAAGTTCGAGTCCAAAGGTACCGTAATAAATAATTGTAATATAATATAATAATAAGTCAGGATATCGAAAATAGAGCTAAATAAAGAGAAAACATAGATCTTAATATTCTACTGAGTGTGGAGGAAAACAAAATGGTTAGTACGAGGGTTCTTGGGCAAGAGGTAAATAAACATCATACAACGGTATTGCGCAGTTTAAAAAAACACAAATATTATTCGAATAAATTCGCAAAAAATCAAGAGCTGCAGGAAGGAGATGAAAAGCGAAGAATGGCATTTTGTTTTGAAATGATGGAAAGAGCAAATAACGATAGGAATTTTTTAAGAAATATTTGTTTTACCGATGAATGTACTTTCACCCTCAATAATGAACTAAATGTTCAGAATTACCGGTATTGGAGCCAAGAAAATAAACAATCGCTTTGTTTATACTCGGACACAATATCCCCAAAAAACAAATGTATTCGTTGGAATTATCGGACACCATATCATTGGACCCTTTTTTATGGACTATAACCTGACAGCAGAAAACTATTTGGACTTATTTCAAAATCAAATTGGACCCGCCTTGGAAGAAGTTGTAACGGTTTAATTTTGTCGATACTATGTTATGGTGAATGCGCTGGAAAATGGGTCTACAGCATTAAATTATTTTTAAATATTCGAGCTAATCTATCTTGGATGCGCTGTCAGTGGTGGGTCGGATTTTTTTAACTGCTGCAGCCAGCCTGGGCCATTTGCATAGCGGCCGCTGGTGAAACAACATTGGTTTAATATTTTTACTGCGAATATCGTGGTCATCCGTATGGGATTTTTCATTTAAACCATCAAAATTTTTTGCAAAGGCTCCAGTTTTGTTGTTGTGTGGATATTTTAGAAGATTAATGGCGAAATTTGCAAAATAGTCTCTGAAAATCAGGATTATTAGATTTTATTCAAGCCGCCCACTTTGAGGCCACATGTAACCTAAGTAAGTTTTATTAATTTCTTTTTTTATCTGTTAAGCACTCATATTGATTGGTTTTTACTTATATTACTTTTTGATTACTACAATATTCCTACGTTTTATTGCATAATTTTTGAATGTTGGGAAAGTATTCTGAAATAAGGGCTATTATTCTCAATACAGTTTGTTTTTTTCTCAGACGAAGGCAACTTATAACACTTTATTTTAGTTATTTTAAAATCTTACAGGCACTGGCTTTAGTTTTACATTGTGGAAAAATAAATTTAGGTCTGTCTGGCCTTTTTATAATAGTTTTTTTCTTTAATGTTATAAATATCTTTTTTTGGGGAATTTATTAATCAGTTTTTGGGTTAATTGACAGTTGATAATTAGTTAATCTCTTGATTGTCTGTTTTAAAGCCTGTAATTTTTTTTTTAAATTTTAAGATGTATCATTAGTGTTCCGTACTTTCTTTGCTAAGTAAGCTCTAGTTAAGAATACATAAAGATAACTTTAAAACTGTTGAAATTGTGTTAATTTATTTCCAAGTAAAATGACGTAAGCTAAAAAAAAATATATATATAAAAAATTTGGTTTTTTTTAACTTAAAAACAAAATAATTTAAAAATTCTAATATACTATTATAGGGGTCAAATATTCTTTATTTAGTCTAAAAGTAATACTTGATGAGTATTTATTTATTACTTACGTAATAATACCTAAAATAATTCAGATTTGTTTTGTTGGCTAATTTCTCAAAACAATGTTTTTTTTTTAATTATGTCCCTTTTCAGCCAATTGTGTCGATATATAAAGCTACTACGTTACTTTATACTAAATTCTTTTGTACCATTTTTTTTATATATTTGATTAGCCATGTATAAATTTCAAAATTTGGTTGTTTTCTTAAACTGTGCTTTGCTTGGCAAGGAATGTTGGTTTATTCATTGTAAATTCTAATGTTAATTTTTTTGTAATTTCTAATGCTTTAAGGTTTAATTAATATTGATTATTATGCTCTTTTAATAAGTGTAGGGATGTTTTGTGTATATCGATTATCGATATGAGTGATATTGATTTATTAATTCTAGTAACTTGAAGTTTTTTTTGGTTATTCGTGTTATTCTTGTTGACAAATGTAAATTCTTTTTGTAAGTTTCATTAATAAAATTAAGAGGCAGGCATGCGCATTAATAAAATTCCTTTTCAATTTTATATAATCATAAATCAAGATCGGTATTAATCAAGAGAGTTTTTTTGGTAGTTTTTGGTTTTATTAAACATCAGTGATGTATGATTTGATTTTATACCTAAGAATGCGCAGAAACAGCTATGCCATTAGTAACCAATAATATTTTATTTTTAATGTTTTAAATTAATTTGTGGAAACAATTTTATTTATTTTTGGTATGTTCTGTCAACGACGATAGCACGAATGGCCTGTTTTTTGAATAGTTATATTTAATTGATGGATTTAGTTGATTCTGTATTTTGAGGACTTGTATTATTTAATAGTTCTCCTTGGGCCTTCGGCCACTTCTTTTATTTGATATTATTGTTTTTTTTGATCTGTAAATTTATTTAAGGCCCTCAGCCAATTCTTTCGTTAATTATTTTTTTTTTTATCCTGTAAATTTATTTAATGCCCTCAGCCAATTCTTTCGTTAATTTTTTTTTTATGTGTAAATTTATTTATGGCCCTCAGCCGGTTTCTTTGTTTGTTTGTCGGTTTGCTTTGAGATTTAAAAAGTACCTTAAGGCCTTCAGCCACTTCTTCTGTTAGTTTTTTTAATTTGGAAATTTATTTAAGGCCTTCAGCCATTTTTTGTTTTGTATTAAACTTTAATTTTTATGGTTCAAATTTTAATGCCTGATTTTTGTGGGGCCCTAAAAATTCCCAGTATACCTCAAATTCAAATTAAAACCCAAAATTCAGTATAACTCAAAACACAATTTTTACTCAAAATTCAGGTAAACTCCAAACTCAAGTTTGACTTCAAATTTACCTCAAATTTTACTCCGGGGTTGAGTCCAGACTCTGCAGACCACCTTTACCTGCCGTCAGGAAACAGGAAACCCTTTTTTATTAATTTATTGATTTAACAATTACTAATCCTTTTTTATATATCTCGAAAACTTTAGTCGTTTTATTTTTTTAAATAATTTTCTTTTAAATAAATGTAATTTGTTTTTAATCTTTTTGATTTTTATTTAGCCCCCTGATACCAGAATAATTTGTATTATTATATTATTATTATTTATTTATTTATTTATTTTTTCTTTTTAAATGAGTATTGACCAAGTCAGTTTTTTTTTTTTTTAATGCTTATATGCTAACTTTTTTTTTTTTTGTCGTGCACTGGTGTGTGATCGCCCAAGCAAGCTCCTATAACATCTGGGGGACTTCCAGTTTGTAGTCCGTAAGAAAACTGGTGGCCTTGGAACTCACTATTCCTCACCCTGAGCTGCGGGTAGATTTGCACATACAGTTTGCTTTGGCGTGAAGCAAACCCTGTGCACAGGATAAAATTTTGTATTAATTTTCTTACTTTTCCTTTTGAGCAATTGGTGTGACTCATCATAGTCACACTAGTTTTATATAAACACTGCTTTTAAAAAAAAGTGGTGTAAAATTTTTTGGTGCCCAACTTGGGGCGCCAAATCCCCCATAATGCCCGTATGGTTAGAGAGTACCTGGAAAAGCTTTTAACGGCAATATTATAGGTCCACGGTACCGGATACTTTGCCAGCCAGGTCTCCTGATCTTTCACCAAATGACTTCCTTCTGTGGGGTCACTTAAAAAGTGTCATTTATAAAAGTGTAAAATTTGAAAATCTAAATCAGCTACAAAACGCTATTTCGTTAGAATGTAATAAAATTTCGGCATATCAACTTAGCAACTTTAGAAATGAATATTATGATCGGTTGTGATATTGTTTAGCTGTTAATGGGGGGTTGTTTGAACATTTGGTTAAATAATATTTTTATGTAATTCTCTATTATTTTGAAAAAAGTTTGTATTTTATTTTATTTTATTTTTCCACACCTAGTAAAATATTAACGGCCCCAACAGACCTTGTTCTTTTTAAGCAGTTTTAATCGTGGTGATCAAAAGCGGTGATTAACATTGCCAGTTTGTGGGCGAAAACCGAACATAACACCGTCGGTGAAAATTTCTGGCCGCGCTTAAAATCTTAATCGTCGATTCGTCCGTCTTCATTTTAAAACGAAGTGTGTGGTGCAGAACGTTTTTAATCATCATTCTTGTAACAAATAAAGACGCTTTATTTACGTTTTTTGGTAAACGACACAAAACACGAAAGAAAAAGCGAACAACTGCAGGTTTTAGCGATTAAAACGGTTTAGAATTGAATTAAGTGTAGGGAAATAAAAGTTTTAATCGTCTGACTGAGCAGTCTTGATTGACGATTAAGAAGGTTAAAAAGAACGATAGTCTATATGGCTCTTAAAAGTTCAGTTCTCTCTTTTTTTGGATCTATTTTTGATCTTCTGAGTTAAACATTTACAATTATTTATTGATTGCAATGGCTTTAAACTCGTTGAAATGGACCAGATAGGCTTGATGGGAAAATAAATTGAAAATATTTCAGATACTGCTATTGGTTTAATTAAATAAGTAATATTTGTTAGTAGTTAAACTTCATTGTTACATTAAATAAAAGGTTTGATTAAAAAAATAATGTTAACGTGTCTTTTACTTTGAATGTAATGGTTGTGAGATTGATGAAGCGAAAAACAAAACATTCCTTGTATTTGGCTGTACGGCAGATTTGACAAAGCCTTATAACAAATTGTTTGCTTGTGGCTGGTTTCTGTTTGGTTTTACCTGAACCGAAAATTTGGTAATTTTGCAATTGCATTTAATTGAATAATTCAAAATTCGCTTATTAAAATTTTTTGAAACTTAGCACGAGGGCTTGACAGATTGGTCTCTTCAAAAAGTTATCCTACATTTTTTCTGTAAAATGTACAGGGGAGCCAATAATTAACCCCCTTAAAATTTACATGGAATTATGTAAATATATTCCGCTCGGCGACGCACCACCCGGTATATTTTTTTATTTGCCAAACTTTCGGTGTGCAGGTGACCGGAGCAAGATCGAAAATTAATTCTTTTAAGTAACAGCATATGATGAAACTGTACGTGTGTGCATGTACTTCGGTCGCGTGCGCTGGTTTTCAAGACTGGATATCTCTTTGGCTTACCGGATCGTCTCATACACGCTACGATATGCTGTTGACCTGCGCAGGCACACTTGCATAGGGAAACCTCTACGGTAGAGAGTAGCGTTTATGGACAGCATAATTGTAAACGTGAGATGCGATATCTGCATGTTTTAATAGTTAGACATAGTAAATGGGTCTGTTCTAAAGATAAAAAATATATCGGTAAATATAAAAGTAATTTGACATTGTAAGCGGCTAAGAGTATTTATAGTATCTATTCTTGTAACAAAACCAGTCCCAATTGTAGTTTTCCAGAGCTCATAGCGGTAAAATTAATATTATAATATCTTACCTTCTATATAAAAAGCTATAACTTATAATACCTGCGTAATTTGTAATTGTTACACTATTTTAGTAGATATCTAAAACTCGTTAATAAAGATGCACCTATATCTGCTTTCACATCTAGGTAACACTTTAATTTTACAAAAATAAAAATACTATTAAAACAAGAAAGTGTGTTACTGGGTCAAATAAATATAAAATTGTTCCAATTTTTGGCTCCACAGATATTCGTATTTTAACCTTATAAGGTTAACTTATTTTGTTAAAACGAAAATAAGTTAATCACTTTATACCTATATAAATGAAAAAGTATAAAGTTTTTTGACATTTAAACACTTCCTAAAAAAGTATGACCGTATATACGGGATGTCTGAAAAAATGTATGGCCTCTCACGTCAAAATAAGTTGATTTAAGTAAAATTAGTTTTATCTGAAATTGCTCCTTTCTGCCTGTAGAGAGCGTAAAAAAAGTTAGTTATACTTGTTTATCCTAAGTTTCCTAAAAACGTGATAATTCCCACTAAGCAAAGAACATCTTGAGCACGTTTTGTAACGTTATTTAAAAGTAACTGTGATAACGTTCAATTTTAAACGTTATTTTATCATGTCTGTTTCGTTTTCTTGAATTGTTACTGATAATTTTCGTTTCTGTAACATACCCTTGTAAATATTTTAATACGGTATAAAACAAACATCTTAGTGACGTAATTTTTATGTACACTAATGTTAACGTTAAAATGTTGCCATGTATAGAATGGTGTTTTAAGTACAAGTTCGATACATCTGTTAATATACGTATCAGATATGATTATAATTTGTTAAAACATAAAATGTTATTGGTGTAAAGGTTATAATAATGATATTATTTAATGCAGAATCGTTACGTTTACTGCGTCTACTACATTTTCCTCGTGGAAATGTAAACACAATTAACATATCGACCTCGTTTGCAAATGTACCCCGCACAGAGATTGTTACATTTTTGACAACGACGCCAGGTTTAGAGAAGGAAGCTTTGCTTTAGTACTTTACTTTATTTTAAGAACAATTGTGTTTTGTGTAAAAGTAAATTTAAAGGTTTTTCTAGTGATATTAAAGGGAAATATTGATCGGAAAGTAAGTATTTTACAGTACTATTACACTTCAGTTTTTATGTATGTATGTAGGTATATAGATAAACTGACCAAAAATCAGATTTTGAAGTTAAGGTTTTTAAGCCATAAGTCTAGAAAATCCAGCGTTAGCCGTTTCCTTAAGATAAATATTGGGGTAATAAGTCCGGATTTGTTTGGTGAGGTACCTCCCATTCCCTAGGTACATATAAATTAAAGAAAGTCCTAAAAAGCTGTTTTCGGGTTCGGTAAGATTACTGTTCTAGAACCGTCCGGCGCTTGCCCAGTTCAAAATTGCCTGTTCGTTTTTTAAAGAACCAAGCGCCGGACGGTTCTAGAACAGTAATTTCAAACCGAAAACATATAGATTAAAATTTGGTTGCTTTATACCTTACATATTAGTCATTTATAAGACTGGAAAGTAGTGTTTTTGCAAAGTCGAGTCAAGCTGTTTGTAGGGCGAGCCAGTAATTGACCGTAGGCGACTCCTTGAAGCTTGGCCAGACCTGCAAAACACTTTTTTTCAATCATAATGTACAATGTTTTTTTCAACCGAAGCTATTAAAAAAAAATCAATAATAATATTTTAATGATCGACAACAGGTCTATTTATCCGCTTGACATGGATTTGATACTTATTATAACAATAGATTAATTTAAGACCTCACGTCGGTAGTAGTTAGGCTAAGCCTTCGTAGACTTCCAAAGATAAAAAAACCATTGAAGTTCTTTTCAGTAACAACCATGCATAAAAACGGCTATGCTCCAAATAGCAGCTTATTTTTCATTTCATGGATCTGCAAAGTAGCCCGAAAAAAAGTTACTTTCTGGCCAGAATGTTTTCCAAAAAATGGGTATTTTCCGATCGGTCAAAAAAAAACTTTTAGGGGACTTATATAGCAAAAATTGAGTATTTTAAATAAATGATAAATTTGATCAAAGTTGTAACTTAAAGGATTTACTGTGAAGTATTCTATTTTGTACTTTTTAGAGCCCCTGATAGTAGACATTTGACACATAAATAATAGTAATAATAATAATAATAATAAAATTATTAGAAAATTAATTTTTAAATAAATTGTAGATGCAGCACATTATGTTTTTAAATGATAACTATTCAAAAAGTGAATTGGCAGTTAAAAAGAGCGGAATAGGTTTAGCATGCTCAAGTTAATCAAGACGGCTTCCAGGGAAGAAGAAGAACAAGTAACGTAACTAGTATAACTGTAAGTAAAAGTTTTTTGAGGGATAAATTGAATTTTTAATTGGAGTGTTTATCAAATAGAAGCAAAATAATCATATAGTACAAAGTGTCTAAATGTTTTTTAAAATTAGGTGGTTTATCAGTATTTACCATTTAGTAATGGCTAATCGAGTAGCTAATATAAAGAAAAATTTGACTATTTTTTAAAAAAATTGTAGGCTTTAAAGCCAACACAAGGTTTTTATCCTTTATAATAGTGAAATAAAGTATCTATGATACTATCTGCAAATACAGTTTTTTTTGCCAAACTTGTGATATAAAATTATCTTTTTAATTAATGAAACAATTATGTCAGTAACCAAAGTTTTGGGGCAAATATTTTACAAAGTTTTTTTCCAGGTGCAACTAGGAGGGAAAAAATAAAACAGAACATGGATATTAATATATACAGTTGTTTTTAATAAGCATTTTTTAAATTATTTTTATACCTAACTTAAGACCTTTTTACTTTTTTTTAAATATTACTCATATTTACACATCACGAAATGTGTAAGACTTTTTATGAAGTAAATTAAGAAAGATAAACATTCATCACATGAACATTTTTATATATCAACTGTTACACTTTGTGTGGATTTAGAAAATAAGCTTTCCATATTAAATAATCTGTACAAAAATTTGGGAAATATTAAAGGAGAGTTGTAGACATCAGATATTTTTATGAATAAATTTTTTCCTATAGTTTATATTATTTTTTTTTATTAGGGATAGTTACTTGTCACTGGCTTTATCTTGGAAACTATTGTATATATTTCAGGATGGACGAAAAAATTATTATCAAAAATAACAGGCGATTTATCACAACCTTTTTTTTACATCCATATTTTTTCAGTGGCATCTTTAATAGCAGAGTGGACGCAACATTTACTTTTATACACGAAAATGCTAAAACTTCAGGGTAAACAATTTTTTAAAATTGTTAATTAATTAATTTTTTGAGGTTTTCATAATCGATAGGGTACTTCACAGTTTTAGTTTTAGAAAACTCAAACATGAAGGATATTTAATTAAATCTTTTTTATTTGACCAGCCTACGTTTTAAAAAATATGTTTCACTTTGTTAGTGCTTTTTTGCGTATAAGTAAATTTTCGCCCACTCTGGATGATAAACAGAAAATAGTATATGAGGAAAGGCTTGAAAAATCGTTTAGTAATTTTAATCAAATCCGTGATCAATTACTTTAATATCAAAAAAGTTTGCCCTTTTTAATATAGTTAGTATCCTGCGCCTCCTAGTGATAAAGTCGCCAACTTGATACGTTTAGTGACTTTCAAAGCCATCTTCATTATACTAATTTTTATTTTAAAGCTGTACCATCCATATGTTGCTGTACATTAAATGGTTAACAAAATACGATTTACGACCATAATTAATTAAACATTCTGTATTACTATACACCACACATAAGGGATCCAAAAGATCTTTTAATGTTATATAGTCAACATAACAGAACCACCTATTTAAATCCTTAGAAAAACCTTTTTACAACGTAAGTTATATAACGTGGATGTTTCAGAATATGTGTTAGGCCCAACCAATGCAAAATACGTAACGGGGCCATGTAAGTTTCAAACGAAAACGTTGTATTTTTAACGTAACAACGATTTTGTTAAGTTGAAGGAAATATAACGAAACTATTAGGTTCAAGGCGCTGTTATTGTTTCAAGATGATTAACGTAACAAAGAAACAAGAAAACATAAATGTAACGTAGTTAGGATGATTTTTTGCTTAGTGGGTTATTTTTTTGCTTAGTGTATGACCTAAAAAAACTCGGATTCCTTTTTTGAGCCAGAAATTATTTTCCTTTTCCAATTTGTATACTCTATATGTATTCCAAATGAGACCCTCTTTAGAATATTGGAACCATGTCTGGAAAATGGCATCTCCCACAACTCTTATTATTCTTGATTTCATTTAAAGAAGAGCCGTTCGCCATATATTGAGCCCACCCTTTAGAAAAGCTTTTATCTCTTGTCCACCAAGGAGCTATAGGAAATATCTCTCCCTTTTATAGTCTCCCTATATCAGCTTTCAATACAGCAACACGTAGTTCCACTATTCTGCAGTCCTGTACAGTCCAGCCTAAAAGGTCCCGATCTTTCACTTATTTGTTTCTTCATCCCACATTTTTTGCCGGATGGGCCGTTTAGCCAACCTTAGATATAGAGAAGAGCATTTAGTCTACAACTAGAATAAGAAGTTTAGGATCCTCTTCTGGAAATAAGTTGCAAACCGACTAAAAAACACTGGTGTCATAAAAAATTCGGGAGAGGCGAACAAAATAAATGTAAATTGGGAGCAAATTATATAGAATCTACAGAAGAGAGATATCAGATTTTATTTAATTATTATGAAAATCTATGTATCTGAACAATAAAAATTACTGTCGTTTAAAAATATTCGCTTTGCCAACACGAAAACGTTAAGGCAAATTATTAAAAAATAATAATAATAATAACACATAAGTAAATAAACTAAACTGCTTTTACACTAAAGTTTATTATTTCAATACGTTACATTACACTGCATAAAATTACATACGTGAAATATTCCTTACAATTATACGAATTTTAAAACCACCTAAAAGCCTTAACAAATTTTGACATAATTTTCTTTTCGTCAAAGTCGATATTTTTTTCCGAAGATTCAGAAAGTTGTCAAGTTCGGTACACTTATCACTACACTTAAAATTTATTTACGGTAACTTGTATGGTCTTAACCTAATCTATATCAATTATCCGCGAAGCAGAGGTCTAAAATTACTTATAGTCCCTGTATTGATATATTATACAGGGTGTTAACAGCTTAAAACTACGACGTTAGATTACGTAATACCATCTTATTTTAGCCACTAAACCTAGACAATAGGTTAAATATGGTTTTTACACTTTCAAGGGATCCCATAAAGGGCGGTTAAAGTCAGGGAAAAGTAAAGTGCAAGTATTCCTTAACCCTAGGTTATTTTTAAACGCGGCTGGAAACACACCCCCTAAGATGTTATGTAGTAAGTGCCAAATGATTTTATACAGGGTGTGCTTACACCGATGTGTGTAATCACATGAAAAAGCGAGGATTTTAATATGACTACACATCCATTTTTTACATCAAGGGTAATTAGAATTAGAAGCATGCTAGAAGCCTAAAGATATTTAGAATTAAAATGTGATATTAGTTATTGGGTTTGTCAGAATGGTGACAGTTTTTCTATCTCTCTTAACAATTTTAGTCGTTGATTTTAGTTTTGGGTAAATTTATACAAAAATGTCCAAATTGAACGTAGTACTCCCTTCGATTTGGACATCAGGGAGGTTAAGTCATTTTTAGAGGGATCTAAGTCCCAAAAATTTATAAAACGTTTTAAAAAATCTTAAACTGTCACTGGGAATGAGCTACAAGGACAAAAGCAACATCTGGACAAGTTAAATGAGTATAGAAGTCGCATTCTTTTAACAACCTATACGCCTGGCTTCTCCATACGTTGCAAAATAAAGAACTATTCTAGATGACAACCCAGTTTAGGTTTTTTATCTAAAAGGTACTACAGGGTACTGTGTATGTCACAGCATTAAAAGTCTCATTAGTGGGTTTTATTAATAGATATCATGTCATAATTTTGCTAAAGTTCTTAGGTAATTTCTTGACTAGACGTTACTCTAAAATTTAAACTTTATATTTATAAAATTTAAGATAGAATTAGCCTATAATAAACAATAGAGGATAATTAACAGCTAATATAAACTAAATCCTATTTATACGTTAAAAAATTAAAATAATAATAAAATAGGCAAATACGATTTTCGTATTCATTTTAATTTAAGGTCTCAAATACTAAAAAAACTAGTTTTATCTATAGCTAGAAGGTTACAATTAAGAAAATCGGTCTGTGCTTATCATTTAAACCAAAGATTACTTTTTATCAGTTGAAACTAGACATTTTCATGTCACTTCTAAATTAGGAAATATAGAAAAAGCCTCAGTACACGTCTTTAATAAAAAATGGATACCCTGTCTTTTTAAAACAATCCATCTTATAACAATAAGGTGATTTTACTTTTACTGATTATTTAAAGAATAATATTTTTATTTTGCTAGTAATGTGCTTGCCGGTTTGATTCTTGTGCCACGCACTGTTTATTTAATCATTGTTATTTAAAAGTGATGGAGTCAAACGTCAATATCTCGCAAATGATAGATGACAGCGAGCGACACAAAAAACAGACTATATTTTTTAACATTATCCGGCTTCGCTATAAACTAGATTTTATATGTTTATAAAATTAAATAATTAAACAATAAAATTTAAAATTAAACAGTAACTGGAAAATATGATTTTTTTATTAACAATTTTAAAAACTTCTTACCCTGAAGAAAAGAGTATCAACAAATAGTTTTCCGATTAAAACCATTTTAAAATAATCCTTGATTTAAATGAAAGCACACCAAATGGTGTCATATTCTTTCCATGTGATTTTTTCTACGTTCAAATGAACCCTATATTATGTCAGGGGTAGTCCACTGAAATTTTGTGTCGATTTAAACACAAAATTTTGTTTTTGTTAACATACCACAAGAGTTAGTTTAACACAATTTTTTTCATATTCAATTAAATAAGTGTGTTAAATTAACACGAAAATAACACAAAATTTTGAGTAGACAGCCTACAACACAAGCATGCATATTTTAAATATTTTATGACCATAAGTACTATGCAGAGTATTTAAACTACATAACAATTTTAACAACTCTTCATCATCATCTTAATTAGTAAAAATCGAGTACACAAATGTAAGATAAAGTGAGAGGGAAGATCTTGAACATTTTTAAAAACTCGTTAAATCATCGATTGTTGGTATTTTAAGAATTATTTCGAATATAGCCTGTCGTGTAGTAGTGCTGTTTAAATTTTTGAAGATGAGTAAGACTACGATTATAAAGGGCAACAAAAGAATAAAAACGTTGATAAGTATTTGTAGAAAATTCTACATGATAGCACATTTGCCCTTTTCCGCCCAGGGATTGTTCTTTTTGTCTGGGGCGTGGATTAATGGATCGTTTTTCTCGTTTTCTTCCACGTACTCCCGCATCCTGAAAAAAAAGAAGAATACATTATTATTCCAATATACCAATATTCCAATAGTCCAAAAGCCCATGCATGACACATGTTTTATGAAGTGTTGCAAGATATGCACAAATATAAGTAAAGAACACATTGACAACGTAACTGTGGTACCATGTGAAATGTCTATTCACGAATTAATTCTAATGAACTTTAAAATAGCTCCTAAAAAACTTAAAAACTTTTAGGACAGGCAGAATATTCAGCTTCAAGATTTTCCATAAATTAAATAGAGAGGTCGCAAAAGTTAATTGGTGCGTTATAATAAATTCCTTAAGTCCATTGGAAGTTTTCAATCAAAAGATCACAGATATCTTTAATAAAATATTTCCTCTAAAAAAATTGAAAGCCAAAAAGAAAAAACATTGGATTACCAAGGAACTAAAAATATCAGGCAAAAATTATCGATTTTTACATTGTTTGCGAAAATTAACATCTAATCATAATTTTTATTCTTATTTTAATAGGTGCAGATCTGTGGATAGAAGTTTAATTAGGCTAGCAAATACTAAGTACTTTAAAGATAGGATCTCTTGCGCAAAAGGGCCAGTCTAGGGAACACTGAAAAATTATAAATAACTTAAGGGGAGAAATAAACGAATTTCACTGTTCGGTTGCTGAACATCTAACTGCCAATTTAGCATCTCAAAGTGATCCTCTACAGTATTTCAAGCATAATTCAGTAATTGAGAGTTTCTGTTTATTCCACACATATGTTAATGAATTAAAAGTTACTATTAAAGAAATAAAAAACAAAAACTCATCGGGAATTAATAATATTACTCTAAGGGTTTTTGAAAATTTGCCGGATGTGGCCCTAAATATTATTGTATCGGCTATCAACCAATTATTTGATACTGGCATCTTTTCACAATGCCTAAAAATAGCTGTCGTCAAACCCTTATATAAGAGTGGTGACCTCAACGAGCCAGCAAATTTTCGACCAATTTTTCTTCTACCTACCCTTTCAAAAATTATTGAAAGACTAGTCAAGGCTAGAACGATTAGCTTCCTTAAACGCCACAAACAACTATTCTCAAATCAGTTTGGCTTTCAGGGTTCAAAGAGCAGTCAAGATGCCATCTTCGCGCTCCTTGAAGGGGTTTATACAGGGCTTAATGAAGGGGATGTTTGCTGCAGCGGTATTCTGTGATTTTTCCAAAGCCTTTGACTGCGTCAATCATAGAGTACTGCTTGATAAACTTTATAGTTTCGGATTTGGGGGAGTTTCTTTGGACTGGCTACGATCATACATATTAAACAGGAAACAAATCGTAGGAATCTCTGACGGAACTTCACTGATGCAGACAATAAAGCATTGCGTACCTCAGGGGTCAGTCCTGGGACCATTATTGTTTTTGATTTATATTAATGACTTAAATAATATTGGTATATATTAAAAGTTTACATTATTCGCAATTAATACAACTATTCTGTAGCGCGGATCAAACTCGCATAATGTTATTGCTTCCGTAACCAATTATTTAATCACATTGAAGGATTGGTGTGATGCGAATTCTCTCTCTCTCTCTCTCTTAACATTGCAAAAACTAACATCATAACTTTTTAATTTTCAACCAGCGATATACCCATTAAAACTAGTGTATTAGAAAACAAATCTTTGACCAAATTTTTGGGTATATACATTGACAAAAACCTAAAATTGGGTGAACATGTTTCTAAATTGAATAGAAAACTTGCCTCTGGCTGCTACGCAGTCAGGGTGGTTTACAATGAGCTGGGACAGTTACTGGCAAAGTCTGTCTATTTTTCTTTGGTAGAATATCACCTAAGATATGGAATTGCTTTTTGAGGTTTTTGTAGTAGGCTGCTATTTCATTTAGTGTTTGTACTCCAGAAGAGAGTGTTACGTTTCATGTGCGGTATCCTACCGAGATAACACTGTCGGCCGTATTTCCCAAGGGAAAAAATCTTGACTCTGCCTTGTATTTTTATATTAGAGACGACCATGCTTATTCAAAAGAAATATAAAGACAATGAAATATGAAGCGGTTATAATACACGCAATTTAAAAAAATTATGGAGTTTAACAATAGGCATTCACGAAAATAAAAATTGCGCTAGACTTCCTGTATGCGCGGTACCTGGTGTAGGCTAGGAAATAAGTCGATTACTTACTCATCGATCCTATCAAAACAGCTATGTGAAATTTCTACCTGAATCAAGTACATTATAAAACACGTATCATGGACTCTTCGACTATAAGTCCTTATAACATTGTGTTCAGATATGAACATATTTAGATAGTTTGATTAGTGGGGCCCTCACGGTATAAACGCTCCAGTAGATTTGTTGTCTGGACATTTTTTCGTGCTTTGTCTGGGTCTTCTCAAGTGTAGTCCGGCTTAATGTTAGTAGTAATTAGCTTAATGCTGTAATTATTGGTTTCTGTGCGTAAATTTTTTAGAATATTTTCTACAGGTACTGGATTTTTTAACACTTGTTATGTCAACTTAAAAATTAAGAATAAGTAACTGTAAAAAAATTGATTAACTAATTTTTAATGCGATTTTTTTGAGTGCTTTGAATAATTTTCGGATAAGTAATGCAGTATATACCACATAAATAACTGTAAAGAAAGGATTTTTTTGCAGTCTTTCTCTAAAAATAAGCCCTTTTATCGTGTCTGCGAAAAAATAAATTACAGTGTCATCCGACGAAGACCGAAAAGGGCCCCTTGTACATAGTCTAATGTGATCTTAGGTTTTTCTACCAGTTGATTTTTTTATCTTGGCGTAGTCTAATAAAGCTTAGAGGCTAAGTACTAATCTACCGTAGATGTCTTAAGTTAAGTAAGAGACAGTATCTTGGCAGGAGACTTAAATATTTGCAGGGAAAAGGTAAGATCTATACACGCGGAAGGTTTCACAGCAAAAACACTCCGGGGATGAAGAAACTAATAAATTGGGAAGTTCGGGCCCTGTTCAGTAAGACTGTGAAGGGATGCATGGAAATGGCACTTCTTATTAATTTCTTGTGAACCACTAGGGAAGGCATAATACTAACTCTTCAAAACAGAAACCATAAAAATAGCTGCAAAAAAGTAAAAGGTCCACTACAGCTTCTTGGTGGGCAGCAGCAAAAAGCTTTCGTTTAAAAGTGGGGTCATTAATAAAAAGTATGACTCATCTCTATATGGAATCATGAATGCTAAGAGTTGTGGCAGACGCCATCTCCGACAGTGTCACAATATTCCAAGCAGGGTCTGATTTAAAATACATACGAAGTACGCAGATTAGACGAGAAAAATCTTTATCACTAGAAATAGAAACCCGGGCTTTTTCGAATCCGCGGTGAGCATGGTTATAATATGCTTAAGCCAATTAAAAGCGTTCTCGAAGGTCATGCCCACAGGGTTAAATAATTCTTTATTCTACAGAACTTGGCCGCTCTTAAGTAAAGGATGACTAATGGTAGACTTTTTTCGCGACATCAAACAGAACCGAGTGATTAAAGTATTACTTTAACCCAAAATTAAGGGATCTTGGAATTTGTTAAAGGATTCAAGCACAACAAACTAAGAAGTTATTGTTTTTAGGTAAAATCAAAAAACAGCCAAATTTAAAATCCTAATTATAAAAATTTTACTAGAACTCCTATTGGTATATAAACGTTTATTTAGAAACAGTAAAGTATTTTTTACCAAAAATATATCGCTTGTTAATTGGCGAATACTCTATATAGTACTGAGATATACGAATCTGATATTTAAAATTTATTTTTATCGTAAAAAAAGTTACGTTTTGTTTACGTTTCAAATTGCGAAGATTACAACTAGCTGTATAACCTCTGTAAGGTCACTTGAAACTCGAAAAACTTAAACTGCTTTTGGGATCATACAGTCGCTCCCCATAAATTTTCGATTCTCAAGTCACGTTATCCTGCAGCTTTCTGGCAAATATCCAGAATTCAGGGCTCTTTCCAGAATAGCTAGAATGCAATTATGTAACATACCGCTGGCGTGATATTACTCTCCACAGAAAAATCCCGATATTATGGTTTCTATTGAATGGATCTATTTTGATGGATGTCCGTTTTGGCTTTAAGTTTTAAACTGGCTAACATTTGAAAATGTTGGCAAAACTATATTTTTACTTGACTTAAATGTTTACCCTATATAAAAAAAGATATATTTTTATGTTTCTGTCATTTAATATAATGCAATATGCAGTGAAATACGTACCAGATGACAATGAAATTACTACCACGCCTTTTATTTCCTTGAATACAAAAGTATCGTTTTCACCTCTTAGGATGATAGATTATGTCATAAGATGTCGATTTTGGATATAACCCCCTGCCTACCCCTTTTAGTTTATCGGGAAGAAGATATAGGGTGTTTTTCAATTACCACACAAAGCGCATTATGCCGCACAATGCTCAACATTGAGTAGTTTCAACTACCGCACTGCCTCGCATAATCGGTCTTGGCTGTTAATGCTAGCTTATGCGCATTATGCGGCGTTAATGCGTAATGTGCTCTGTAGTTGAAAAACACCCATATTAAAGGTTTTATATTAAAAATGGGTTCTGGAAAATAAAACCTAAAAAATATACAGGGTGCTTCATGTAAAATATTCGCATTCACGCCAGTTCCGTTGACACCGAAAATGATGTAAACATGCTGTTATATCGTCGGTGCAATGTTGAAGACACGAATGAACAAAGAAACCCGCACAAAACATATCGATATTAAACACCGGTCAATTTCCATTACACTTTCTATTTTGATAGCTTTGTATGCTGATTAAAAGTCTCAATGGGCACGGAGCCCGAAAACTGCCCCTAAAGGTCGGGGGCTGCATTTTTGGTGGATTGCCTTACAGAAATATTTTATAAACTTTTGTCAAACCTTCAGCCCTTACATAGTAACTAGGCTTAGTCCTACCATTTCCAAATTATCAGAATCCACCCTCACCCCACCCCTCATAGCTCGTAATGAGACTTTTCTCCCTTTACCGATTCTATCGTGAATTCCATATCAGACCCGACTAAATGATCACATTTAATACCGTCCGACCACGACAAATAAACCTTCCACCCCTTACACCAACCCTGGGGGGGCACAGCCCCAGTCCATACCAAAGCCCGCCATATGTTTCTGCTTACGGGTTCTCAATAAGGAGGCCCACGAATTGCATTTCACAGCCTCCTGAGCGATTACTATTTATTATTCTTCAAAATGTATGAATTGCCTTCAATAAAAAAAAAATCCACACAAAGATAACAAGGTTGAAAAATTAATGTTAGGGCAAAGCAGGAGCGAGAACTTCGGGAACTTGTGCGCATGTTGCATCCATACTTTGGTATTTAGGTTTTGCGCGTCATTAAAAACATGTACATTATTCTTCTACAAACCTTTTGCAAAGAACGCCACACGTTTAAAACGGTGAGAACTGGAACAAACAGGTTGAGTACGAGCTGGAGAAGGGGTGACGCTGTGGGGGAGTTTTGAAGGATATTAGTACCCCTTCGGGATCGTGGAATGATGGATCTCCATTGAGAACCGAGTAAAGTCACGTGATACCGTCACGGCAGGACTAATGAAACTGGACTCGTTCACCAACCCGAGTTGGTGTAAGAGGTAAGGTGGAAAGGTTCATCTGTTCGGTCAAACGGTATTAAGTGTGATCATTTAAGTCTGAGCATTTACTATAATTTCAGATCAAATGCTTTAGAATTGATAAACAGGGAAAAGTCACATGATGAGCAATGAGGAGGGAGGTGGAATTTCTTTGGAAATGACAGTACTGTTTTGGTGGGGCTGTAGTAAAACATGAAATATTTCCTAAAATCCACTAAAATAGTTAATGAATCCCCAAACATTAGGAGCTTTTGGAGAAGGGTAGTGGGGTTTTGAGGTATTGGCATAACTGCGTGACATGGACGACCATCAACTGATTAAGACCAAAGAAATGTATCGAATATAAAAGCGCACTTGTCCGTGGTCACCAGATTTGTTAAGGTTTACTGTAATCACTCAAAATGTTGCTAGGTGGGACTCTCTATTATAATCGATAACTTCTATGAAAACATATACAACAGGATGCAGTGATTTCTGCTGAAAAAGGACAAACAAGAGGTAGTTTGTCAGGGCGGGACTACAATATCTCCGAAACTGTTTTACCAACGGGGGTGATTTGGGACAATATGCGCCCTTAAAAAGACTAAACTGAAAAGGAATGGGCATAAATATCGACGGAGGCTCTTGAGCCACATGAGGTTCACTGATGACATTGTCATAACTGCCAACAGTATTGAGCAGGAACAGACTATTTATGTTGGAGAGCCTTTATGAAGCGTGCAAAAAAGTCGGTTTAAAAATAAATTTTACAAAGACGCAGTGTTTGACCAACCTTGTCATGAGCAAAAATATCTTAGTTGATGGTAGGAGTATTGAGCAGATTGCCTCATATAAATATTTGGGACACGGGATCAGGATTGGCCGAGATAATCAAACCTGCGAGCTGAACAGGAGAATAGGCTTGGCGTGGGTGGCATTTAAAAAGCTTTGGGATGTTTTTAAATTAAATATTTCTATATGTCTCAAACGGAAAAACATACAATCAATGTATACTGCCAATACCAACCTATGGGGCAGAAATGTTAACGCTTACCAAAAAAACGGCACACAAGCTGCGAGTTGCTCAGAGATCTATGGAGCGGTCAATGCTGGGACTGTCTCTAAGAGACAGGATACCCAATGTGACTATCTTGGAGTGGAGACCAAGGCACGAAGGCTATAGGAACAGAGGCAGACCACAAACAAGATGAACGGACGATATTAAGAGAATCCGGGAAAACTGGATACAGGACGCACAAAATCGAAAACGGTGGCAGGCACTAAGTGACTACAAAGTTTCATTAAAATCGACCGGTGTTCAATTTCCATATGTTTTGTGCTGGGCTGTTTACTGTTTTGAGAAAACACGTGTTAAAATATTTACAACAATAGATATAATTTAAATATTTAACTTTTTGTCTATAATACTTGTATATAATTATAATAATTTATATAATAAATACATTACATAGACTTAATACAGCAACAAAAAAAGCAAAAAATTATCGCCCAAAAATAAAAGATCATAATCAAGAGCATTTAAGGGTTGAGATCATAAATCGCAAATTAATGCCCGAGTTAGTTAAAACATTTTTTAAGTGACCGTTCTGTTAGTAAATTGTGAAAATAATTATTTCTCTTAAATTTTTTCGCATAAAAATCATAATTTTTCTTGAATAGTGCTTTAATAATTATGATTTAAGTGACAAGGTTATAGAGTCAATGTTTTGTTTTGTGTATTTTTAGTTGTCCATACTATAAACGTCTATTAACAGAAAATCATGCATTAATAATGCATGACTTTGTATACGTTAATATTACTTATAAAAACAAACAACAAAAGTTTACCCAATATGATAGTGAGTGTGAGTGAGTGTGTCCTTCTGGAATTTAGTATATTTTTATATATATTTCAATATAATTTTGGTACTTTTTACTTAATTTGCTATTTTTAATTATTATAAACGTTTAATATTTATAGATGGTCAATAGCCACTGTAAAATTCGTTAATAATATGTATTAATTATTTATCTGCTGTGCCCAGGCTATGTAGAACTAGTCCAGGAAATGAACCATTTTGCCTGGCAATTTCTTCAAAATGCATGGAATGACTTGACATTTTGCCACTAGGTAGGAAATAGTCCAAGGATGAAAATCTATATCATGCCGAAGGGCGCCTTTACCTTAGGGGTGGTTGCCAAACCATCTCAAGGGCGGATTTTTTTATATTACCATAGGAATCGATATAAAAAAGATTTTTAAGCAAAAATGTTCTATGCATTTTGTTTTGTAAAATGCATACTTTCCGAGTTATTCGCGATCGAATGTCGGAGTTTTTCGTCGATAAAATCAACGTTTTTAATCGTTTTTTTGAAAATAACTCAATAAGTATGCATTTTATCAAAAAAAAAAAGGTAAATAACAAAATTCTAGCTCTAAAAAAAAATGAAATGGTTTTTTTGTAATTACTGTGGGACTAATACAAACCAAGTTCTGGTTTGTTAAAGGTTCGCACTTATTTAACAAACACAAAATTTAGAGTTTTAAAGGCAAATAACGCAAAATCTACGTATTTTTCGAGAAAAACTAATATTAACTTTTTTAAACCACTTGCAAAGACCATTTTTTTAAATAAAAAAGGTATGTATCATAAAAATTTAATGAGTTATAATTAGAATAAGGTAAGACCAAAATTTTTTGAGTGCAAAAATCTTCGAAAACAACCCCTAATTACCACCCTAATTAAAATGAGTCGTAGCCCTTTTTTAATTCTCTTTATCCATGTATCATAAATACATTTTTAAATTAAAAACAATTAAAATTGCTTAATAAAAAAAAAGAAGCTGGAAGTGAAAATTAAATTTCGGTATTTTAATAAAAAATGATCTTTTCTTCAAAATAACTCAATAACTAAGGGAGATACGTAAAAATGACTAAGGTATCAAATTGTAGCTTCTTTAACTACAAACATTATGTTTTTTTTTTTTAAATTACTTTATGACGGAAATTAAGTGAGATAAACGTTTAATACGCGTGTGTACAGACGAGCACTAGTGATGAGCAAAGCAAGACCAAGACCAAGACCGGGCTAGTCTTGGTCTTGGTCTTCGTCTTGCAAGCCTGGTCTTGGTCTTGGTCTTGCAAGTAAAAGGAAGGTCTTGGTCTTGGTCTTGGTCTTGCACCACCCGGTCTTGGTCTTGGTCTTGGTCTTGCTGCAAGAGTCTTGCTGGTCTTGCTTTTTTTTGTAAGTAATAATTTAAACCAATTAATATTAAATAAAATATATTTTTTTAATACTTAAAAATAAATAAAGACGGAAACTATATTTTCTGCATTAAAATAATAAAATATGCCACTTTCAACCTTACATATACGTTTGAATTATTTTAAAAAGGATATTTTAAATGTAGGGATTTATTTATTTATGCTCCATTTTTAGTTGAATTGAGACACAACCGGTTTTCATACATTTAGTGGCGCATAGAAACATTTTAGTTATAAGAATTATTATTTTTTTTAAGAGGCATATAAAATTAAAAGAAATACAAAACTATGTACTGTGTAAGCAGAAAATGACTTTTAATTTTAACCAAATGTGAAATTTTTATGAAAATGATTTTAATTTGCAACACATTGGTTTCTGATTTAAAGAAAAGTTATTTAGAAATTTTTTCAGATCATATAAACTTTTTATTTTTAAATTAGTCAAACGTTTGCCGTACAGACTTTGTACAAATACTGTATAAACATTATGCATTAAACAAGGTGGGTCAATACTGTGACAAAGCTTGATATCTTCAAAACCCGTTTATTATGGTGAAAAACTGAATATAAAAAAATATAGAGAAAAAGGGCGTAAAAATTTTTTGCTATTCCAGAATTATCCGAAGAATATACTTCCGCTCAAGAAAACTCCCTTATTTTAGCTTTGAGCCCAAAATTTGAAATTTATGACAAAAAATCCATTTAAAAAAATCACCACCCTGTATATTATGCCGAAAAATTGTTAAACTATAATATAGAAACAATGTCAACGTAGATGGTTTTTAAATTTTCTGTTTTGATAAAAATGACGTCATTATTATTTTTTTTTGCATTGTTTTGCCTTTTACGTTAAAACCGGAAGTGATATTTTAAATAAATTTGTATAAAAATTATTCCTATATGACATGAAAAATATATTTTTTATTAATTCTTTTTTTTTAACATTTATATCTTAGTTTTAAGAAGCAATCTAATGGTGCCACTTCTTAAAGTGTGGAACAAATATAATGTTTTTCTGGATTTTGAATTTTTTTTATCCACCCTGTAAGTGGCATCACTTAATAGCTAATACAAAAAACATTGGGAATATAAAGGTTATTTTCAGCTTCTATAAGTTTTGTACCCCTAGCTTTTTCCTGTCGTGAACGGTTTCGGAAATATCGTGCTTTGTCGGACCAATTGAGTCACAATTCTATTATTTTTGAAACATGTTATTGAATTAACTCATAATCGTTGTTAAAGAACCGTATAAACTAACAAAGTGATCCATTTAATTATTATTTTATTAAAGAAACCTGTTACTCATTAAATAATTTTTTGGCACTTCTCGCCACATTTTTTGTCATTTATGTATGAAATACCTCTGTATATTAAGTATAAAAATTAAATATTAATATATTGCGCAAGAGTCTTGCAGGTCGGTCTTGGTCTTGGTCTTGCAAGCGAAAAGGCTGTCTTGGTCTTGGTCTCGGTCTTGGTCTTGCTGCAAGACCAAGACCAAGTCCGCAAGACCAAGACCAGTCTCGCTCATCACTAACGAGCACTACCTTGTTTCAGCCCTTTAAACTCACTTCTTAAAAAAGTAAGGGTTTTAAGCAGTTTTAATATATAGGACCTTATAGCTCTTGAAATAAGCCTACAAAATGATTTTTTAAAAAACTTTTTATTACAAAAACTGAAGGAGTTATGCTAAAAAAACAATTTTTTGGAGCATACTTGGGTTTGCTTTTAAGGGTTGAAATACTTCAACTAATATTTCAAAGATTAAACATTTATTATTTAACTTATTTAAGCCAAGTTTTACTTGATTTAAGCTTTAATATGATATGAAAGTAAGTTTTCAAAGTTTTAGTAATAAGGGGTAGTTTTTACCTCCTAAAAAATAAAAAAAGGGTAAGTCGAACTTAATTCCAACTTTTTTTCGATTCGATGCATTAAAAAAAATCCGCGGTTTTGTACTACTTTGCATTGTAATTTTGTAAGGGGTGGATTTTGAGGATTAAAAAACTACAAAATAAAATAAGTAATACTTTTGAGCAGTCATATTTTTTAAATGCAACTCTGTGTGAGCTTGCTGTGCTAGATAGGTTTTAAAATGTCAATCCCATTAACGTGGCTGTTATACAAAAACTCTACCACCTGCTAAGTAAATTATAAAAAAAAACAAATATTTAGTTTAGTTATTCTTTTCCTTTTTTAATCCGAAACCAAAGGCAGCTTGCAAAAACATATTTGTTTTCCGCTTTAGGTAAATTGAAATCGTAATAAATCTATATGTGCGATTTCACTTGAAAAGCTCAATCTTGTGGAAAATACATCCAATTTCTCTGGCAACTAAACAAATCCTATAGCGCAATTTGCACTTAAAGCTGGATATAAATGGCTTTGTCTTTTCTCTATTATCATATCTGTCATTGTTTTGCTACCGATTTCTGCGGATCTAATTAAGAAAATAAAGATTTTAGTGCATGTGAATATTATATTTAAACTTATAATTAGTTTTTTTTTGTGAGATTTTTATACAGAAAACTAAAAATTTATTAGAAATCAGGTTAAAAAATAAACCACTCTCTGCAATCTTTAAGCAAACCACATATTCCACATAACATTAACACGCATAATGCTAGATAAAAAAACAAAATTATTTTAAGGATTTTTTTTAGCTTGGGGACAGTTTACGAAAGCCTAAAGCCTAAGTATTTACGTACCATGGGTCTTAGGCCAGCTTTTAACGTTGCTGCTGCAACAAGAAAATTCTTTGATTTTTTATTGTTTAGCATGGTGTCTATGAAATACATGGTGCATGGAAAATATTAAAATGATAATAAAGAAAATTGATATGGGATATTTAATAAGCGCCAAATGTATCTAAAATTCAATAAAGTACAATAAAAGAATATGTAGAAGCTTTTTTTAATTTTATTTCATCCAGAAGTTATTAATACATTAAAAAATCGACCGTAAACACGGCAAATATGCAGAACGAAAACGCGTGCGCAAAGAGTTTCGTGCGCAAAGTAAGTACTTTGCTCACGCAAGTAGAAAAACAATATATCGCTATGTTTATTCATTTTCATCAATTGGCCATGAAGTTTGATATATCTGTCAAATGGCTTTTTTTCCCACTGACATTAGTTTTAATTATTTGGTAAAGTTTATTATTTAACTAGGGGTTATTCTTAACACGAAAGAAAAGACGTTTAAAAATTTTATTTTAAGAGTAATTATTATAATTAAAAAAGGGCTCAAAGGGAATATAGGTAAGTGTATGGCTGCGAAAGAGTTGTAACTAAATTAGTAACTAAATTTGGACTAAATGTATTTATTTGACAGATATGTCATATTTCATGGTTAATCGATGAAATTAACATACGTAGCGATATAACGTGGTAATGATAAAGCTTATGGTTTTTTTGCATTTTCTGATGTAACCATTAAAATCAAACATATGGTATGCTACATGAAAAATGTTTATAATTTCAGGGAGAATACAAATCTCAAATATGTGTACTCATTGAAATAAGATAGTAGGACCAGGTCCAGACTGTACAAGTAAAGGAAAGTTTTTTAAAAAAATTATTTTGAAACATTAAACTTTTATACCGAACTCATTTTTTCCAAACGTCAAATAAGTTAATGGGGGTTACATTTATAACCGGACACCCTGTACCTCCATGTAATAAAAAATGTCGAATTACAAGAAGAGCTTTTACCAATTTAACTAGTAAGCTTCTGAGAAATCTTTAGAGTATTTGCAGTTCCTGACAGAAATTCCGGCATATACGTCGAGTATGTTAGTTCTCGTAGTATTAAAGGAATGTAAACATGTTCAGCTTTCAACGAAACTCGTGCAATTTAATTTCAACATCAAAGTTAGGTACCCTTAAAAAGAGTTTAAAAAATTTACTGCACTTTTATTCTGAAAGTATTAAAATAACTTCTTTTGCAAGGATTTAAGCATCCATCTTTAGAAACCGTGTGATGTGCAGTTTATGACTTTTTTTTTGTCGTGACTATATTAGTTTAATATAACTAATATCTTGAACTTTCATTGTTTTTTTAAGTAATAACTAAGCTTGACCAATTTTTCACAGTTCAACAACAGCTGCCGGATATTTGGAATGTCAATACTAGTCCTGTTAAATACATTCTGGTTGTTTAAAATTATTGAGCTGCTTTTAATCTTTTTGTTCTTCTGGTGGACTTCTTTATAAATAATTTTTAATTAAGACGGTGTTGTTTTGACCATGCATGTTCGGCAATTTCCGCTTCCTATGTTTTACCTCGTTCTTTATATTTTTTGTGTTCTTTAATTTCAAATTCAAGTGGTTTCACTAAAATTTATTTTTATAAAATCAGCTTGACAATAAACCAAAATTTTGTTTTTATGTTTCACAAAATATTTATTGCAGGTATTTTTTAAGAATATGGTCTACATACGACAACGTCTTTTTTGGTCTGCCTAAAGTTATGTGTTGAGTTCTGTCCTGGTTTGTAGTAAGAGCTATTTATTAGGTAGCTTATGCCCAATGTAGCTAGTGCCAGCAGCTAACTTAAGGGCTGATTGGTCATCGTGCGAACAAAGTAAGGCAAAGCCTACTTAAGATGGGATAGACATTACTAAAATGCCGTTTTTGGATAGGCGATTAAATCAAAACTCTTTTAGAATAACTTGCTAAGAAGAAGGATATAAATATATCTTATAATTATATATATATATATATATATATATATATATATATATATATATATATATATATATATATATATATATATATATATATATATATATATATTATATATATATATATATATATATATATATATATATATATATATATATAATATATATATATATATATATATATATATATATATATATATATATATATATATATATATATATATATATATATATATATATATATATATATTATATATAATTTGTTAATGTTGATATACTTATATGTAGGTAGTATATTTATTTGTCTGTCCACGTGATTCTAGATGGCTGAGCTAAAATCATGAAATTTGGCACAGTGGTAGTCTTTAGCAGTGGCTAGAACCTAACGAAGCCCGTTTTCTGAATTTCGCCCCCGGGACAAAAATAGGAGAAAAAAAAAGATTTTTTTACCATTAGCCCTACGGAAGGCGTCTTATGGAGACAGAGGCTACTTAATATTGTCTCTCGCCTGGCGGAGACAAGCTTTTCATCTAGTGTCTTAATAAAAGTTTAATTAACTACAACTTTGGTCCTTACTTCAAAAACGGGATACTGTTAAGCAAAAAGCAGGTAATTTCCACAGCTTTGAAATAACAAATTAATGTATTTTCTTCAGTATCTTTATTTCCATCAGAGGCCAGCCTATTATTGCAAGGACAGTCATGTATATGGTATAATTCTATTGATAATCAAACTGTTTTTTTGTTACGTTTTCCAGTAAAACATTTAACCCACAATATAAAAAAAGCTCAAAAAATAATTATTTATTGTAAACTTTTAGTAGAACAAGCGTCTAGCAGTGTGCAACTGTCTAGCTGTGTAATTGATCGCTTGTACATATTTATATTGTAAATATAGTATATAGTAGATGGTAAAGTAGATTAAGAAGTATTGTATTTATATGTATGAATGAATAAAGCTCTTTGGAAGTAAGTAAGTAAGAATGCGCCTCTTTATAACTGTTAGTAAAGTTTAAGGTCACCTATTTTTGTTTGGTTTTAACGCTAACAGACTAGGTCTAAGGCATTATTGCTTTCAGTTTATTAATTGCGTTGTCTTTCTGTTAAAAGCGTCTTTTGATTTTAGACGAAAACTATAAAAATTCTTCTACGAAACAAGTTCAATCAAAATTAAACAGTGGTTCTCTGCTGATAACCTCAAATAATGTGAAAGGGCTTTCACAGGTACATCCTTTGCGAAGGAAATAAAAGCCGTAAAATTCTGAAAACAACTTAAAGTTACAATTACTAAGAATGTAAAATGGGTAAAATACGTGGGACACATCGTAAAGTAAATGGGCTTGGTGATTTATAAGGTGCAAATAACTTATAAAAATCCGCCTTCATAACTTGCGGAAAAAATTACGTCGTCGAACAAATACAGAACAAAATTCCTAGGACATTTTTAACTAGACCACACTTCCATCCCATTGGTAAAGAAATTAAACCTGAAGCGTTTGGGATTTTGCGTATATTATGTTGCCCTGTGTATAGTCTGTCTCAAAGAATATCGTTATGGCTTTTGACGGACCATACCCCAATAAACATTTAACGATTTTATTACGTATTGTTATTGGGTAAACCCATTTCTTCATAAGTGCAGGGGTGAGCCAGGTATTTCTTGAGTATTAACAATTAGGCATAAAAATATTTTGGCTAATATTTTAGTGGCAGTGTTGAATAACCGTTTTTACTGTGCGTTTCGAAAAAGTTGTTTTACGAGAATATAACTATGTCGCGTCGAAATCATTTGTCATTAGATGCAAAACAGGTTGTGAAAAATGTGTATGAAACTTTAATCAGTAGATGTCTAATTAATCAAGAAGCTTTAAAAGAAACCTGTCTACTTACAAAAACTCCAATATTATAGATAAGGGATATTATTATTAGTGAAGAATTGAACAAAAGAAAAAAACGTAGTGATTTTCAATCTCACCGTATAGACAATAGTGATCAGGACTTAATAAGCAGGAAAATATATTGTCTTTATGAAAGCGGAGTTATTCCTACCTTGGATAAACTGAAAAAGAAGCTAGACGAAGACGAAACCAATATAAATATTAGCCGTGCCATCCTCCATAGAGTTTTTTGTGAAATGGGATTTAAATACCGCAAAATAGACAAAAGACAAGTAGTAACGGAATCGCACAGATTACGCACATGGAGATTTAATTACCTTTAAGATATTATAAGATATAGGTTAGAAAACAGATCCATAATTTACCTTGATGAAACATGGTTCGATACACACGACACAGTATCCAAAGGATGGGTTAATTCCAGTCAAAACTGTCAGACGAAAGCACCTTCAAATAAAGGAAAACGCATTACCATAATACACGCTGGTTCAGAAGACGGATTTGTCCCAAACTGCTTGCTGTTGTCTGCAAAGAATATTAAGGATTCTAGCTTGGAATATCATGAGGATACAAGTGCAGAGCTTTTTGAAAACTGGTTTCAAAATTATCTTTTAAGAAATATTCCAAACAACAGTGTTATTGTCATGGATAACGCAAGCTACCACAGCCATCTGCTACACAAAGCACCAGCTTTATCAAGTTCAAAAACTGAATTCCAGGAATATTTGTTAGAAAATGATATTTATTTTGAATTCAGTGACAAAAAAACGCAACTTTTGAAAGTCCTAAATTCATATGCAATTAAAAAACAATATGTATGTGATAATTTGGCTAAACAGGCTGGGCATACTGTCTTACGGCTTTATCGGTAAGTAAAATCAAAGATCAGAGCAGAAAATGTTACACCTACTTTAAGTCTCAGTGTTATAAATTTGATAAAAAAATGTAATTACTAACATACCAGTTGAGAGCTGAAAAAATTCACTACAGCACATTATAAAAATTGAGGACTCTTACATTTCTATCCAAAACAACATACATCCTATTGTAATTAATTTCAATGATGACTCTGATAGTGAAATAGAATAAGATTTAGATATTTAAATTAAAAATGTAATTATATATAGATAATGCAGTTATTAATTTGTCAAACCTTTGCATATATTTATTTTCTTAATGTAATTTTAAGATTATACTTACCTAAATAAAAAAAAAATTATCTTGGGACAGTCCACGAAGGCTGATGCCTAAGTACTAATGTACTGTGGGTGTCTTAAGTGTGGTGAGAGGGAGTTTGTTCACATGGGACTTAAATATTTGGAGATTGGGAGGAGAAGGAAAAACTTTTGCGGGCAGCAGGTTTCATAGTCTTGACACTCTAAGGATGAAGGAACGAAGAAAGCGGAAGTTCGGGGCCTCTCTAACTGGACTGTAAAAGGATGCATAAAAGTTGCACTATGTGTTGCTCTGTTGGGAGCTGCCAGAGAAGGAATTATACTGGCCAATTCCTCTGAGCAGAAGCCATGAAAATACCTATAGAAGAGCGACAAATCCCCTACAGCTCGACGGTGGGCAAAAAGAGGAAGCCTTTCTGTAAGCGTTGGATCATTAATAAGACGAACGGCTCTTCTTTGAATGGAGTCCAGAATGCTAAGTGTTGTAGGGGACGCCATTCCCCAGACATGAGAACAATATTCTAAAGAGGGTCTGATTTGGGATACATACGGAGTCTACAGATTGGAAGAAGAGAAATATTTTCTGGCTCGGAAGAGGAATCCAAGCTTTTAAACAATAAATATAATAAATTATAAATCTTTATATAATTAAAGTCCGTCCCTAATGTTCTGTCCTTTAATACCTACCGATCCGCAGTTTTATTGCTGTCGGCAGGTATAATCCATAAATGAAGGCAAGAGCTAACACGGTATACTTTGAGTCAGACTATATTAGCTCGGCCGCCGAGGCGCTTTCGTTAAAAATTAAGGTCCACAAAAACAAGTAGTTGTTATCTATGTATTTTTTCCCACTGAATCCGAATCTGAAACTCACTTTTCCGAAAAAGTAATCAGAAAATTGTTATAAACAATTTTATTGTTTAAAACACTGTAATAAAGCATTGACAGAGAAAAATGTTTTATTCATTTTTTATTCCTTATGAGAAAAGGAACAAAATGGCCTCTGCTAAATTAAAATTAGTCAATAAAAACTGGAGATTTTGCAAATTTAGTGCAAAAACATTGCACTATATGATGATTTCAAAAAAATATGGTGTTCCTCGAACAACACTGCTTCATAAAAAAGAAGGAAAATCTTAATTTTTTTACTCAGTTTATTAGCTACAGTGTTATAAACAAATAAAAGTGTTTATAACAATTTTCTAATTTTTTTTCTGACAGAGCAAGTTTCAGATTCAGATTCAGAAGGAAAAATACAAAGAAGACAACTACTCATTCTCGTAGACCTCAATTTTCGAAATCTCAGAAATCGACTAGGAACTAAAAAAAATTCATGTACAATTTCTACAATTACTTTAAATATAGTAATTTCAGTAGTTTTAGTTTTTCTTTTAAAGTTGGTTTTGTACCTTTTTTTTAATTCCACTGTCTTTATAACATGTTTTTTCCATATAAGTATTTTCATATAAATCTTTTAGTTTACTCTGGTAGCTATAAAGATATTAAGGTTAAAGAGGTTTTAACTCTGGCACTTAGTACTTAGGCTTCATACAAGACTTCATAAAATCTTGTAAATACGTTCTATATTATTGTGGCGAATTCATATATCAAAAAGTCCTCGTTGGGTACTTGTCATAATGATCCATTGTTTCTAGGTAAGCACAGATCTATACTCTGGGACCAGTACGGTAGCGGTCCCATTCTTCAATTTTTTTTCTATTATTAACGTTTTGAAAACCCAGATATTTTTATTTGGTAAGGTGTAGTAGATAGTAGAGGTATTTGGAATTGTTTTTTAACTAATGATACTGGGTAAGACATTTGACCAGAAAAGTATTGTCAATTTCCAGCAAATCTGAATTTAATATAAGGAAAAAATATTTTTATTTTTGTTATTAAGTGTATACTACAAAATTGCAAATTACTATTTTGCATATATTTTTTTGTAATATTTTTATTGTATTAACTTTTTTATTTAATCTTCAAATATTTGTTTAATGTTAATGTCCGACCGAAACACAATTTATAGCCAAAACTGAAACCTAAACCGAACCTTCGACCTTGATCTTAGCTTCAGCCGAAACCGAAACTGAGTTCGAAGCTTATTTAAACATATAAAATTATCTAAATTTACTGAAACCTAGTTTATTTTTTACACATAAACAGATAGTTATTTTGTGTTAAAAAAATTAAAAACATAAGAAGAAGTACGAAACAAAATTGGTCATTTATTTATGTCATATTAACTTTACCAATTTAACATGAACGTGCTAAAGACTTACTTCTGTAAGTAAACTTTGAAAAAAATCAATACGTAGTATCGGCCGATTTTTGATCGAAACCGAAACTAATGCCAAAATTAATTTTTTTGGCTTAAACTGGCTGAAACCGAACCTTTGGTAGGTCTCTACTGATTAATATATTTTAACAGTGAACTGACAATATTTTTTGATTCAACCGCAGATATTTAAGGGGTAAAAAAATTTATAATGTATGTATTAACGGGATAAAAATTTTAATAGAATGTTAAAATGTTGATGAAGAAATGATTATTGTTGACGTCACTTTTATAAACTTTATACTACTGAAAAATGTAATTTTCCATTGTCTGATTATAAAGCAAAAAACATTAAAATCAATTAGCACACCTACAAGATATTTAGAAAAACCAATATTTTTTACAATTTTTTGATCCTCCATACGGGTTAAATAAAATAATTTTAGATCAAGCTATTTTAGCGTCAAGAGTCTATCAAAAAATTTTGTAGACGTGTTGTTCGGAATCCTGTATATCTTTTTACATATACCATGTAGGTATTATATATCCTGTACAGTGTTATATGTCCTTTATTTATCAATCATTTATTTTTTTATTTATTAAATTTGCAACTCATAATTTAAACTTAAAAAAGAAACTTATTAAAGCGCGAAACAGCAACCCATTTGGTTTATCTAAAGTTGTGAAGACCGCCTGGCTTTCTGTTCTAAAGTTAAAGGAAACTCGGGTAAATTCTTGTTATAAACTTCATATAAAATTAAACCAAATTGGAGTTTAGTAAGGAGAATTACGCTTCAACCTGCATTTTTCAAGTAAAAGTCACACATTTTTTTATGCTTTTGTGTGGGATTCTTATATATATTATATATATTTTATATATATATATATATATATATATATATATATATATATATATATATATATATATATATATATATATATATTATTTAATATATTGTTACATATATATACATATATATATATAAATATTTAAAATGCAAGATGTAAAGTGGGTTTTACACGGCAAGTCTTTACTTTAATTTATTGTTACAAGAGACTGCGACAATAAATTTCAACAATATTTTGGGAATGCAGTGCGTTTTACGCGGACAAATTAAGGCTTAACAAGTTGCAGCAATCTTTATACACGATTTATAAATTTGACGTTTCGTTAGCGTTATCGCTTCGCTGCAGTTATGAATGGTTACATTAAAAGCCATAAGTTTAACTTACGAACTGCAGCAGCATTGGAAACAGAAACGTCAAGTTTATAAATTGACCTTCAAGAAAACCAACCACCAACAACATAAATATTAATAATTAAAAATTATTTTTTTTTACAATAAAAGAAGCAGAAAAACACAAAAGAACATTATTAGGTCTTAAACAAACTTATATTTATTTTAGGCGACTTTAATATTAAACTTTTAAAAGGGAATAAAACCAAAAATGGCGAATATCCTTATTAAGCTCGTTTAATGTAGTTCGAACTGTTATTGAAAACACTTGAATAACAAATAGTTCTGCTAGTTGTATAGATAATATTTTTACAAACTCTGTTTTTATCCAAGCCAATGCATTTGAAAACTTTGTATCAGATCATACTGCACAGAAAATTGTGTTTGAAACTAAATGTGTTGACCAAAGACATTTAAAATACAAATGTGTTTTCTCAGAAGAAAATCAGAACAGTTTTCTGTGCAGTCTGATGGAACAAGACTGGTTGGAGGTATATAGTATAGAAACAGATGATATTAATAAGCAATGGGATGTTTTTATGAACACTTTTAAAATTTTATTTAATTATAGCTTTCCATATAAGTTGGTGGGTAAAAAACAAAAACTAGATCTTATGATAGCGGGGAACTTGCAGAATGTAAACGTAGGTTAGATATTTTATTAACTCTTTCTAGACATAACCAACAAGACTATAGAGAAACATACAATTGCGAAAAACAGAGGTATGAAAAATTATTAATTGAATCTCGGGCTAAAAAATATGAAAATAGTGTTAAACACTCCGATAATAAAACAAAGTGCATGTGGGCCATCTGCAAAGAAGTAAATGGAACAGATTCAAATTGTTCTGATCTGAAAGTAACGGGAGATCCAGAAAATCTGGCTAATAAATATAATAAATATTTGCTTTCAGTTGTACCCAACCTTTTAAATAATTAAGTAAATAGTCCTTTTAAGTGCTTTATTAAAGAAAATAAAAAAATCCATGTTTTTATATCCGGTGACGCCATACGAAATTAAGGAAATAGCACAAAAATTAAAGAATAAATATAGTAGTGGTATCCATGAAATTCCAACGAGTATTGTGAGGCGGGCAAGTATAGAAGTTAAAGGGTTGCAAAAGGTGCTATGTTATATAATAAATAATTCTTTTAGCCTTGGAGTATTTCCTGAAAATTTGAAAATTGCACTTATTAAACCAGTTTATAAAAAAGGTGACCCTGGAGAACTAGATAATCATAGGCCAATAAGTTTATTATCAGCTTTTTCCAAGATTTTTGAGCTAGCCATGAGTAAAATACTGGTTAATTTTTTAAAAGAATGTTGTTTGTTTAGTACTTGTCAGCATGGTTTTACTGATGGCAAATCACGACAGACCGCAATATTCGATTTTATGCAATTTATTATACAACAACTTGAAAATGGTGAATTAATACTGGGAATGTTATTGGACTTATCTAAAGCCTATGATTGTCTGGACCGGGGACTTCTAGTTCGAAAATTAGAAATGTATGGTATAAGAAGAAATGCAAAAAAATGGCTAACAACATATTTAAATGACAGGAGACAGGTAACTAAAGAAGGGAAAAGTTGTAAATCCAAATTGTCAAAGAGTGTAGGAATAGCACAGGGTAGCATATTGGGTCCCATATTATTTATAATATTTGTCAATGATTTGAATATTTTAATAAACTCCTCATGTCAACATCTGGTAACTTATGCAGATGATACAAATTTAATTATTAGCAGTAAAAATTTGCAAGATCTAGTTTTAAAAGCTAAAGAGTTTTTTGATTTAGCTACATAATGGTTTGCTAAAAATAAGTTAATTTTAAATAAGGACAATATTGCTTTTTATAACAAAACAATCCAATGTTTGCAAACCATCGACATTATTGACTCAATGGACAAGCCTGTTGAAATTTCGGAAAATGCCAAATTTTTAGGAGTGTATATAAATAAACATTTAGACTGGGCATGTTATATAAATAATTTAAGCAAAAGGTTAAACTCAATTTCTTATGGGATTCGAATCGTGGGCAAATATATGAATGAGAATACTCTCAGGATATTATATATTGCTAATTTTAAATATGTTCTAAAATATGGTATTATCTTCTGGGGAAAGGACTGTATGAGTGTTTTTGTTATTCAGAAAAGAGTAGTGAGGATAATTAAATAAATGGGCTATTTGCAAAGTTGTGGAACTGTTTTTAGAAAGTTAGGCCTAATGACTGTGTATGCTGTCTATATTTATGAGTGCTTAATGTTTCTCTTTAAGAACAAAGATGCTTTTAACCAAGCAGCTAACCATGAATATGACACAAGAATGTCAGACCTTAGGTATCCAACACACAGGCTGACACTTACTGAGAAATGTCCCCAATATATGTGTATAAAATTATTTAATGCTTTACCTGGGAGAATAAAAAAATGAATCAATTAAGAAATTTAAAACTGAGCTAAGAAAAATGTTAATAGATTTATAATGAATCAGAATCAGCAAAACAAAAAAGAACATTATTAGCTCTTAAACAAAATATGACGGCAAAGTATTGGCAGAAAACAGCAATAACTTAAAAATGTTCTTGTCACCTGAATTGTATCAATTAATTAGAACAATTTCTCTTAGCTTCAACTTACTGCAACAATATAATGTTACAACAAATTGGGGTAAAATTCTTGTTTTACACGACACAACATAAATTTTAACTATTTATTGTCCAATAAATTGGGGTAAAAAAAGGTGTTATTAAAAATATTTCTTTGGTATTAAGAATTCAATAAAAATAAATTAAAGGAAAATGAGGTCTAAAGACAATAACAAAGGAAAATGAGGTCCAAAGGTAATAATTGTGGTTGTACTAAGAAAACACCCACTTTAGCTTTTATAACTAAAGGACAACTTTTAGGGACTACCAGAAAAGCGAAGAACATTTTGGCCCTCTTGGTACTTAGTATATATTTATAAACCATAAATGGGTTAAACCACAGTGTCAGTATATAAAAAACAGTCGGTCATAAACCCATAAAACATGGATTTATTATATGTTTTAGTATATTAGCAAAGGATACTTGTTTCAAAAATGTAAAATTTTAAAAGGGCAAAATTCACCATTACCACTACCTTCTTTTCGTTTTTTTTTTTTTTAATAATAAATGTACCAGTCAAAACAAACCCCTAAATCTTAAAGTATTTTTCTAAGTACTTGAAGTATTACGATGTACTTAAAGTAAAAAAAGTACTTTAAGTAAAAAGAAATCAATCAAGTACGCCAATTTATTTACGTTAGATAATCGCGCAAACAAGTTAAACCAAGAAGATCGCCTGACCTTTGCTGATTCTGATATATTATAGCTCTCAATTTAATTGTTAATGGCACCAAGAATGCTAAAAAACAATAATTTTTAAATACCCTTAATATTATAGGAACTTTAAAAAACATCAAAATATTGTATAAATATTCACTTGTATTTAAAATTTTATTTCACAATTTATATATCTTGCCACTTTCTTCTCTTCAAGCTCTTCTACCAGCTTTATTACTTTTTTTATACGGAACCAACTTGTTTTAATTAATACTTATAATACTTAAAGGTTTATGACCTTAGGGTACGTGCATTAGTTTAACATACGTTTGTTGTTAGAGAAAGAAGAAAAAAGATGATTTATTAAAAGGGTAAAACTCAAGAAAATATTGGGTTCAAAATATATGTAAAATAAAAAATGCATTCGGATCGAATTAAAAAATTGTATTGGACCTTCAAACCCGAAAAATAACTTGGCTAAAAATCTCAATACATACATCACAATAACAGACTTTACAGGTAAGGTAAATCGTTAAATTATCAAAGTAGGCATTTTCTTTTGCGCTTATACATTTTGGATCTTTTAACTTGATGTTATTAAAAAAAATGCTAGTCAAGTGAAACTACTTTTACTTCCAGTTCTTTTATTTACTTCAGTTACTTTGGATTACTTCAAGTATTTTGTTTTACTTCAAGTACTTTGCTTTACTTCAAGTACTTTGTTTTACTTTAAGTAAAATACTTGGCTAGTACTTCAAGTACTTTTTGAATTTTCTTGGAAAAGCAAGTACATTTTAACGAGTACTTGTACTTGTACTTTTTAAAAAGGCATAAACTTGGTACTTGTACTTAAAGTACTATTTTAGAGTACTTTGACTGGAGTAAATTGTTAGATGTTTAAAAAATAAAAAATAATGTTTTTTAGTTTTACCACATGGGATGTGTAACCAGAAAATAAAAAATAACTTATAAATACTTTAAGGTATTTACTTGCAATTCCAAATTATTGAAATAACGGTTTTTTTTTCATCTTCAAGCGACCATTTTAAACCTTTGTGCAATTGCTGGATGCATGCCATTCATTACTGGATCCTAAATCAGTTTAATATCCTTTATGTTCAAAAGGCATGCGGTATAATATTACCAAAAAGCACTTAAATTTTTCACAAATGGAAATATGTTTTCCATTACAACGTCCATGCGATCGGCGGTCAAATATTATATTTTCTTTCTTATCTTAGGGTTAACTAGAAACCCTTAAATGGCACGCAGGACCAAACATTACCTACTAGTATTTGACTAGCATCAAAGCAGTATGCTTTCTGAATTTTTGCATTATATCTTGATTTTGGATTATTTGTTCGTCCTATTCAGTTTAAGTTATCTTTATACCGGGTGGTGCGTCGCCAAGCGGAATATAGGAAATCCCATGTAAATTTTAAGGGTACAATTATTGGCTCCCCTGTACATTTTACAGAAAAAAAATGTAAGATAACTTTTTGAAGAGACCAATCTGACAAATCCTCGTGCCAAGTTTCAAAAAATTTTAATAAGCGAATCTTGAATTATTCAATTAAATGAAATTGCAAAATTACCAAATTTTTGGTTCAGGCAAAACCAAACAGGCACCAGTAAAATGAATATTTTCCCTGACATGAGAAAAAGTGTCAATAAATCAGTGACAGTCAGTATTAAAAAAAATTAATTATTCAATCGACGAAAAAGTATCCATAATTAAGTGGCATTATGCGGGAAAACGTTTTAGAGCATTATCTGAAATCTTTTCAATTTCTTTCTCCACCAAGCCCATTTCGACCATTTTAACTATTAAAGGTATTGTTATAAGTTCGAGTTCAAAGGTACCGTAATAAATAAATGTAAATGTTCAACTCAGGATATTGAAAATAGAGCCAAAAAAAGAGATAAAAAAGATCTTAATATTCTACTGAGTGTGGAGAAAAACAAAATGGTTAGTACGAGGATTCTTGGGCAAGAGGTAAACAAACATCATACAACGGTGTTGCGCACTTTGAAAAAACACAAATATTATTCGTATAAATTCGAATAACATCAAGAGCTGCAGAAAGGAGATGAACAGCGAAGAATGGCATTTTGTTTTGAAATAATGGAAAGAGCAAATAACGATAGGATTTTTTTAAGAAACATTTGTTTTATCGATGAGTGTACAGTCACCCTCAACAATGAACCAAATGTTCAGAATTGCCGGTATTGGAGCCAAGAAAATAAACATTACTTTGCATTTGTTAGGACAAAATCTTTGCTTAATCCATTTCGTGATAAAAAATGTAAAATATCTTAATTTTTCAGGGACTTTTCTTAAATGCAATATGGGGTGAAATCTATAGTATTTTTTCTCGTCTACAAGATGCCGTAAAAGGGGTGTTTCTGGAATTTTTGGTTCTTTCGATATTTGATGGCAAATTCATTCCCGTAGGACAAAATCATTGCTTAATTCATTTCGTGATAAAAAATGCAAAATATCTCAATTTTCCAGGGACTTTTCTAAATGCAATATGAGGTGAAATCTATAGTATTTTTCCTCGTCTACAAAATACCGTATTAAAAGTGTTTCTAGTATTTTTGGTTCTCTCGATATTTGATGGCAAATTCATTCGTGAGAAATTATCGGACACCATATTATTGGACCCTTTTTTACGGACTATCACCTGACAGCAGAAACCTATTTGGACTTATTTCTTAATCAAATTGGACCCGCCTTGGATGGTTGCCCCGCTCATAAAGCCCGTATGGTTATAGAGTACCTGAAAAATGCTTTTAACGCAATATTATTGGTCCACGGTACCGGATACCTTGGCCAGCCAGGTCACCTGATCTTTTACCGAATGACTTCTTTCTATTGGGTCACTTAAAAAGAGTCATTTATAAAAGTGTAAAATTTGATAATCTAAACCAGCTACAAAACGCTATTTTGTTAGAATGTAATACAATTTTGCAATATCAACTTAGCAACGTTAGAAATAAATTTTATGATCGGTTGGGATATTGTTTAGCTGTTAATGGGGGGTTGTTTGAACATTTGATTAATTAATGTTTTTACGTACGGTTGAAATGGACCAGATAGGCTTGATGGGAAAGTAGATTGAAAATAAATCATATACTGCTATTGGTTTATTTAAATTCTAGTATGATAAAATTATTTCTTTAATGATCGATAGTAGTAATTGTTATTAGCTAAACTTAATTGCTACATTAAATAAAAGGTTTTGATAAAAAAATTATGTTAACGTGTCTTTCACTTTGAATATAATGCTTGTGAGATTGATGAAACGAAAAAAAACATTCCTTGTATTCGGCTGCACATCAGATTTGACAAAGCCTTATAACAAATTGTTTGCTGGTGGCTGGTGTCTGTTTGGTTTCACCTGAACCGAAAATTGGTAATTTTTGCAATTACATTTAATTGAATAATTCAAGATTCGCTTATTAACATTTTTTGAAACTTGGCACGGTTTGTCCGATTGGTCTCTTCAAAAAGTTATCCTACATTTTTTCTGTAAAATGTACAGGAGAGCCAATAATTAACCCCCTTAAAATTTACATGGGATTTCCTATGTTCCGCTCGGCGACGCACCACCCGGTATAATATAATTTGTTCCATTATTTATATAGTCTGGTTTGTGTTAGAACTTCAGGTTAAATAAACATAGTTAAGAAGGTTTATTAGACAAGGCAGACATAATGAAAGAGATGATAAATTGCCTTAACAGGACTACTAACATTTTGCCATTTCGGAAACAAAAAGAATACGATTAGTGCGTCAAAATTTGATTTATAGAGCAAAATATGCGCACAAGCCGGATAACCACTTGTCCAATGTCCAACGTCTGATAGAAAAGCTTTGTATATGTGGGTATTTTATTTATTAATGTAAAATATTTTAAAGTGTTATTTTATATACGTTAAATAAATTACACCACTAATTTGAATAATAATATGAACCGCCTTCGCCATTTGTAAATCGCAGTGTCTAGTTTATAGTGGTACCTAAAAAGTAACTATTTATAACAATTTTCACAAATTTTAAAAAATTTAAAGTCAGAATCACCATGTATAGTATGTTGATATCCAAATGTTTCTTTGGTTGAACAGGTCCTAATCTATATAAAAATATATAAAATTTGATTACACACATATTTAGCTTAAACATTTTGTTTTATTTTTGTTTTATAAAAAGTTAGGAAATCACTCAGAGAACTTCCCCCTTGCCGCTGTGATTAAAGGAATAATTTAATAAACGCTTTTTACTAGGGGTGTTTATTTATAAAGTTAACAAAAACTATCCTAATGGTAATTTCGTTTTTGTTTGCTGCGCCAAATGTATGCAGAAGCTGGCCTTATTTTGCTCCTTTTTTATTCAGCTTCACTGCCAAAACTTTTCGAGCCGTGTTAATGGCAAAATCTTGTAAATTGTGTTCGTGAAAACACAACCTTTTGTTAAGTGAGAATTTTACTGCCAATTAGAAAATATATAATACTTAGGTACAGTAGAAAACGTATAGTTTTATTTTTTTATTGACATCTGAATTTTCGTTATGGAGTTAAACCTGTTTTTAAAAAGTCTGTTTAATCAAAAACTTACTACCCCCATAAAATTTGTTACCTATGGAAAAATATGTTTGAAACAATTTAAAAGCTTTTTTGGGCAATCATCTTTACTTATCCAGTAACTTTGGAGGGTAGAGGGAAGGAGAACTATCTATAACATAAAAAACTGTCCGTCAAAATGCGTTAAATTAGGGTGGCGCTAGAGTAGCAACATAGTAAATTTCAAAGACAGCGCCAAAAGCAACGAGGTTATAAAAGAAATAGTCCGGGAGACCACCGCAAAAACCCAAGCCAATAAGAGATATGCATGAAACATTTTTTTATATTACTATGAACAATAGTTAATTTAAAGCCGCACTGCTGCCTCAGCATAGTGGGTTCAAATTGCATTATTTTTAAGTGAAAAATCTTTTTTTATTGAAATTTTATGAAAATTATTTATTTAAGGAAAATAGGTATATAATTAAAATTTGTGGCCCAATAAAACTACGTCAGTTTTTTTATATTTTTTTTAGCCCTTTTAGTTTTTGAGATATTACCGATATAAATTTAAAATAAAAACGCAAATATCTCTAAAGCTAAAAGAGTTACAAAAAATTAAAATACAAAAAATGTGCCATTTAGTTAGCTCTATAAAAAAGATTATATACACATTTTTAATTAAATAAGTAATAAAAAAAGATATAAGCAAAAAAGTGATTTTGGTCTTTAAAAATTTCGCCAATAATATTTTTTAGTACAAGTACGTATACCAACTCCGGTCCATCTAAAAGTTAATTGATAAAGTTTCATTGAATGAAACAAACTAATACACATGTGCCTTGAGGCAATGGAGGGTAACCTGGTGGCACGAATATTTTATTTTATTTTTTTTGGTAAATAACTGTACCCATTCCGATCCACTTAAAACTTTAACTATAATAAGATTTAAACGTTATTTATTTGAAAAAGAATAAAAATAAGTGCCTCCTCTATCTGGGTGTTATATACCTGGCAGAACGCTTAACATTTCTTGATCTTCTATGCTACTATGTGTATAGCTAATCGTTTAAATATTTTGATTATCAATTTAAATAACAATATTAATAATTTACAAAGACAGTTACTTGTTCAAAATGATCTTGGAGAAATTTTAATCATATTTTTCAAAATTTTTTTCAGCTAAATTAATGTTTAAACTTTAATTTGAATTATTTTAAAAAAGTTAATAAACGGGTTAATACAATTATTTAAATAAGAATGGCTTTAAGCCTAGAAAAAGTAGATAGCTTAATACGAGAAATGTTTTAAAAGTTGAATGCTAAATAAACAATAAAAAAATTTTATGTTAAAAAATTTACTAAAATTTTCTCAACATCATTCTGAACGAGAAACTGCCTTTATAAATTATTGATATTAATATTTAAATCGATAATAAAAATATTTAAACGATAAGCTTTTCACATAGTAGCATAGGAGATCGAGAAATGTTAAGCGTTCTGTCATTCCATAAATGTTAAGCGTTCTGTCAGGTATATAACACCCAGATAAATGAGGCACTAATTATTGTTTTTAAATTAAATGAAGTTAAAATTTTATTTTAGTTAAAGTTTTAAGTAGATCGGAATGGGTACAGTTAATGGATCAACAAAAATTAAATAAAATATCCGTGCCACCAGGTTATCCCCTATAGCCTCGAGGCACATGTGTATTAGTTTGTTTCATTCAATGAAACATTTTCAATTAACTTTTAGATGGACCGGAGTTGGTATACTTACTTGTACCGAAAAAAATATTATTAGCGAAATTTTTAATGACCAAAATCACTTTTTTTGCTTATATTTTCTTAATTACTTATTTTATTAAAAGTGTATATGACTTTTTTTATAGAGCTTACTAAAAGACATATTTTTTGTTTGATATTTTCTCGTTTCTCTTTTAGTTTTTAAAATATTTGTGTTTTTATTTTCAATTTAAATCTTTAATATCTCAAAAACTAAAAGGGCTACAAAAAATTTCATAAAAAAAAACTGACGTAGTTTTATTCGACCAACAATTTTAATTATATACCTCTTTTCCTAAAATCAATATTTTTTTGAGTTATATTAACAAATCCGATTTTTCACGATTTTTTTTAAGTAAAAAAAATGCAATTTGAACCACTGCGCTGAGGCAGCAGTGCGGCTTTGAATTGACTATTGTAACTTTGGTCATATTGGTCCCACCTGGCTGTCCAAGGCGGTTTTATTTGTGTTTTTCTGTATTTTGATTTTGTTTCCATATATGTAAAACGTTTTGGCTGTGGCTCATAGATATTTTATAATTTTAAACAATAATGAGAAAGTTTTTAGTTCCAGGTTGCAAAAATTGGGGTGATTTAAAGGATAATTTGGGTAAGAAAACATTTTATTAAATTATAATTCATGCTGTTTAAAATGAGAAATAGCTTAAATGATTTGATTGTTTAAAAGGTATTTTACAAGTAACCGCTCACAAACCTTTACGTTTTTTGACAGCAGTGATTTGTTTTAGGTTACATTTACTTAATTTTCTAACCCGGCAAATTTCAAGTAAAATGAAAATTTGTTTAAATGATTTGATCGTTTAATAAAGTATTTTACAAGTAATCGCTCACAAACCTTTTCGTTTTTTGACAGCAGTAATTAACAACTGCTAGTTTCATACCATACCCTTTGCCTATGCTAGCGCCACTTATGGCGGATTTGTCAGCTGTTATTTACTGCTTACAGCTAGACATTTTTTTAATTCGTCCCCCATATGAGATATTTCTCCTTTCCTCTACCCTCCATACCAGTAACCTAAAAATCGATTCTAACATTCGGCTCATGGGCGCCGGTTGAGGAAATAGTTATAAAAATAAAATAATAAAAAGTGAGGTAAGTTGGTATGATATGCAAAATTTTTTCAAAAAAGCTGTTTAGAATTTAATTCTAAGTTGATGTGGCAACTTTAAATAAAAATTTTAAAAATATTAAAAAGTCCATTTAAAAAAAATCAGTTAAACTAAAAAAGTTAAATTTTTGCTATATAATAAGTTTGCAAAGTATAAAGTGAACAACTTATTCGATAATTTATAATTTTTGTAAGTTCGTTTACATTTAAAACAAGAAAATTAAAAAAATTGATATTCCGAAAATACAAAATCTGAGTTTTTCGTGGAAGCAAATTGATGCAAACGAGTTCCATTGTGCCATTGTCAGATATTTTTTGTTGCATTTTTCCAATCGTGTTGCAAATTCATTTGGTATAAAGTCTGCAATACCAATTTGTACCAATAAGGGTCTGAATTATGGAGTGTATGTTTTCGGTTTAAGTAAAAATTTAAAAAAGTATTAGATATATGTACATAATAGCAAAAAATTAAAGAAGCAAAAGTTGTTTTTTTAATATTTTCGTAAATATTTCTATTTTTTAATTTAATAATATATATATATATATATATATATATATATATATATATATATATATATATATATATATATATATATATATTATATATATATATATATATATATATATATATATATATATATATATATATATATATATATATATATATTATAATATATATATAATATATATATATATAGGTAGTATATATATTTATTTGTCTGTCCACGTGATTCTGAAGTTATGGCTTGAGCTAAAATCATGAAATTTGGCACAGTGGTAGTCTTTAGTTCAGTCTCTAGTCAGTGGCTAGAACCTAACGAAGCTCGTTTTTTGAATTTCACCCCCGGGACAAAAATAGGAGCAAAAAAGTGTTTTTTACCGTTAGCCGTACGGAAGGCGTCTTGCGGAGACAGAGGCTACTTCATATTGTCTCTCGCCTGGCGGAGACAGGCTTTTCATCTAGTAATTAATAATTGAGTATAAAATCACGCATATCTGCTCCTATTTCAATACTTCTCTAGCCTTATACATATATCTAAATTTTAAAAAACAATATTTTGCTGTAAAATAAGAATCTAGTTTGTGTCCTTGTAAAATCAAAACTAACTTAAAAAATGTAGATAAAAAGTAGTGCTTGCTACTAATTAAGTAAATTAAAATTAAAAACTTAAATTGATTTACGACCACAAATCATAAAGTTATTTTAAAAATAAAGTCGCTGTGATTTTCTTAATGTTAGAAGAAAGAGACACTGACTTTAAATGGGAAAAAATATTGAAAATAATTATGTCAAACTTTTCGATGTTTATAAATAGAAACACTTACTTACGATTTTTATTCAAGTTGCAAAGAAGAGAACAGAGCTATTTTACATACAAAATCTCGCATTGAGCTTTTCGTGGCACAGAGCTTTTGGGTTTTCGCAGTCGCCAAATTTATAGGGGACTACTCGTGAAATATGAATGAGCTTTGGTAAATTAGATCCAACAGAGAATCGGGTATATGCAAGGTTATAAATTAGCTTTCTGACATAGATATTTGTGCTTTAAATTTAGGAATATAAACAGTTAGGAGCATTGAAACGGGGTAATTTTTTGCACAGTTTGTAATGTAGATTTATTTTTAAATTCTAAAAGGCAACATTTTCCAACTCAATTTCAAAGCGGTAATTTTTTATTTCTGCATTTAAAAAGTGCATTTTTTCAAGTCATTTAAGAAAGTCACATAACTTCGTTAATTAGACTCGGGATTAACTCAAACCGGGTTTCCAGAGGTTTTTAAAGTCGCTGATCACGATTTTGATCTTCAAATTGATCCACAGCCGGCCTGGGCCTCAGGATTGCCGATGAACGTCAGCTCTGTGACTTCTCCCGAAATTCACGCGGAAAAGAAGAGAAACTCGGCCGCCAAGGTTTTTTTGGGTCGATGAATTTAAACATGGCACCAGCGAATACCCCCGAACACCCAGTGCCCGGAATCTGGACGTGGACGTCATCCTCGAGAGTTTTCCTGACACGATCGCAAAAAAACAAACCGAAAATCGTTGGAGGAGGTTTTTTGGGGCGCTTAATCCAAATTTCACATCGAAAATAACCCCAAAACCGTTTTTTTGCGATTGTGTTGGGAAAACTCTCGAAGATGACGTCCATGTCCAGGTTCCGGTGAACCAGGTGTTCGGGGAGTCGTTTTCGAAGTGGAATTTGGAATCAGCGCCCCAAAAAACCCGCATAACAATTTTTGTTTCGTTTTTTTGCGATTGTGTCAGGAAAACTCTCGGAGATGACGCCCACGTCCAAGTTCCGGTGCATTAGGCGTTTGGGAGGTCGACTTCGATTTAAAATTTGGAATCAACGCCTCAAAAAACCCCCCACAACGATTTTTGCTTTGTTTTCTTTGCGATCGTGTCAGAAAAACTCTCGGGGATGACGTCCACGTACAGGTTCCGACACACTAGGTGTTCGTTAGTGCCATATTTAAATTCTACGACCCCCAAAAAAAATTGATCTGAGCTCCAGGTAGACTGTGGGTCAATTTGATGATTAAAGTCGGGATCAGCGACCTCGAAAGCAGGGCCGTATCTAGGTATCTCTTACCACACCCGGAAGGATTTGGGGAGTATGGAATACCACCCACCAATAAAAACGGGAAGATTTACAAAATTAAAATGCAAAGTTGTAGGTTTAAAGTTTTTTGACACGATTCACATAAACCAACTGTAGGCGAACTCTGTAATTCAATAGAGATAAAAATGAACAAGAAATAGGTTAGAAAGATTCTTTTTTTCTATCATTAATGGGTACTCTATATCATTTTTCTAAGTGACTCGTTGAATTTCGGCAAAGGAAATATAGCATATTATTTAACATGAAAGCATAGGTTGCTTTGTGGAAAAATACCCTATCTTTGAAAAGGTTTACCGATAGTAGCAGATTTTTATTATCAAAACCTTGAAGCCTTTCTCTTTTTTAACATTTTAACTTTTTGTTCATCTTGATAGCTCCCTTTTTAAAGGAGATATTAGGATTTATACTAGGACATGGTTACACTTAGTCTTATGTAAAAAATAGAGGTGATGCGATACTTTTTTGGGGCAATGTAGTTATAGAGCTTCAAATGATTTTTGGAAATGTTATTAAGAAATGTAAAATTTGATAGGTGTTCAGATTATTTTATAAAATAGAAACTTGGTTAAAAAATCCTAAAATATTTAAAAGAAATGTGAGGAAATCTTGAAGAATAATAAAAAACGCAACAAAATTATAAATGCTTTATTTTAAAGTTCAATGTCCAAATATATTTAAAAATATGTACAAAAATTTTTAGTTAAAATATTATTAGAACACGGATGGGGTTTAAGACAAGATTTTTTTGTTTCCTCAAAGTTGTGCTCTTCTACAAAATGCATAAAAATTGGGTCCATTTTATAATCTTCAAACCACAGACCAGAAACACCAAACTTTAAGAATTTATTTTTTTTATTTAAAAATAACCTTTACCACACTCTAGGTACTTACATGTAATTCAAATACTAAAAATATGACTTGAAAATTAAACACATAAGTAAACGAAGATTTGCAGGTTAGGATCACTTCAAAAGTTTAATATGAAATGAAAAAAGAGCAAAGCAATGACAGAGATAAACTTATGTACATTTTTATGGGAAAGAAAGAGAACAAACCATAGCAAGACCCTGGCTGGTCTTTTTATTTCTATACTCCGAACTAGCCATTCGGATATCCGATAATAGCCGAGAAATCTTACGGAGTCGGGTCTAAAGAGATTTTCTGTTATAGACAGGAAATTTCTTCTCTATGGTGTTACAGAGTTCGCCTGCTGTTTGTATCTGACTGAAGGAAGTGAAATATACTACGTAATTAACTATACATCCTTATTTGCGGATGAATAAACTTAGAAAAAAATTCTCAATAATAAAGTCGTAATTACAAAAATACTGTGCCTAGCAGGCCTACTAAAACGTAACATTTATACTTTAATAAATTAAATAATATGCAACAAAATATTCAATAAAAACTTATATTACATGTGTTTGCATAAACTATATAGTATATGACACATCAGAATAAAAGTAATTAAAATTTTTAATTTTTCCTAAGCTTGTGGTAGTAAAAAGAACTAGTGCTGCCTCCAATTCATAAAATACCAATTTATCCGCAGCTTAAATATTAAAAAATATATATTTTCGCTTCGGTATCGGGATAATTTGATATTTTATTGATAAGTCATACCGTCCTAATATTTAAAAAATAATTAAAGTAAATATCTAGGTTAAAAATTTGTTATAGAATTTATTTATTTGATTAATTTTGTCAATAAATAATACTAATAATAATAATATGACTACGGTATTTTGCGCCCCCCAAGTAGCTGCGCCCTTGGCGGCGCCCATTTCGCCACCGCCTAAATACGGCCCTGCTCGAAAGCCCCGGGAAACCTGGTTTGAGTCACTTCTGAGTCTTATTAACGAAGTTATATGATTTTCCTAAAGTGACATAAAAAATGCATTTTTTGAATGCACTTTTGCCTGCACAAATGCAATTTTGAGTTTGTATAAGGTACAAAGTAAATACATTTTTCTGCAGTGATTTTAGAAAGCGAATGCAAAAAAACCCATTTCGATCCGTCTTAGTGCAAAAATTTTCGAGATTTTGGCTGTTATATTTCCATAGATGATAGGAGATGTAATATAGTGATAGTAGCACCCATTGTCACTAGTAGTGAGGCTCACCTAACAAGATATCGCTTGGTAAAGATGAAACAGCCCTTTCTGCTCTAAAACACTACTATTTGTTATATTAGCCAAGTTAAGAAAACATAAATATTGCGGATATGCATTATAACAAACAGCCAGGCGTCACTAGGGGCACTAGTAAACCCCAAGGTGACGTCCAAGCTGACATGGGAGTGCCAAAAAGAACTGAAGGTCCTGGGAGAACGCAACAGGGTAACTCCCTTGTGGGTACCAGGACATTCGGGAATAGAAGGCGAAGAAACGAAAAAGCGAGACATGGATCATCCACACCATACTTTGGACCAGAACCTGCCATTGGAGTGATTAAAACCACAGCACGAGGGCAAACGAAGGAATGGAACCGAAACAAACACAAGGAATACTGGGAGAACCTCGGTAGAATAAGACATGGAAAGGGCTTCATAAAGGGCCTATCCAAAAGAACGAAGGAAGAACTACTCAGACAAAGTAGGAAAAGACTTCACATAACAGTGGGGTTGCTAACAGGGCCCGATAACCTAAGAGGACACCTACACAAGATAGGCTCATACAATGGGGACCAAAGTTGCAGAATGTGCGACGAGGGGGAAGAAACAGCCTACCACACTCTGTGAATGTGAAGCGTTAAATCACAAAAGACAGAGAGAGACAAGAGGCTGCGCTGCCTCCGGTAGTGAAAGACGGCTACCAGGAGAAGAAGAAGAAGAAGAAGTTAAGTAAGAACAGATACAGCCAGTAATTGACCCAGTGCATAACTTGTGCGTCTAGATTATATTTCCAATAACAGGTGGTAATACAATGGTGATAGAACCCATAATCACCAGTACCAAGGCTTTACACAAGCCAAGAGAAATGAGTATTGCTAGGTAGTTTTATCTTAACCAGATTTAATTTTTTCTTAAAAATGCGACACATGAAATAAATAGAAAAGTTTACATAAAATTCAAAAACCTATTTTAAAAAATAAGGTGCTTGATTTAAAATAATAATACTAATACTGAAGTAATAAATTTTTACGCATAAAAATTTACATATATTTTTCAAACTCCTATCATAATAGGTTCTAAACATTTTTTCACACTTGCCTGATGGTTTTCTATTAATTCTAGTATATCTCATGTTAATAAAAGGTAAATAAGCACTTGTATATTTATCCTTTAATTCACAAATATAAAAAACATACAGGGTGTTTCTTAAAGGTATAATTTCTAAGGTAAGGTTTTTTTATATATAATTTGTAAGCCTCCGCTCTCCAATGAATCAAGCAACAAGTAATAGGCACCTATTAAATAGGCACTATTGGTAACTTCTTTAATATTGAACTGGTGTGGTGTCTACGCTAGATTGGGACACAACAACATAAAAAGTCAGGTTGGCGGCAACGCCCTGGACGAGAGCACAGACTAGATGATTCCCCAATACTCATTTAACTTCGAGGTAAAAATTCCAGATCGAAGTGAGTAGCAGCAAGTCGATCTCCCCGGCACGGTTGGTGACATCATCTGGTAAACGGATGGTTCCAAAACCGGGCAGGGAACTGGAGCAGGAGTAAACAGTGAAATGAGGAATTCACAATTCTCCATTTCACTAGGAACACACAGTTCTGTATTTCAAACATAAATATATACTTTACTGCACTGTGCGAAAGAAAATAACAGAGGGGCTTATAAAAACAAGCGGATCTGCATAATAAGACACACCAAGGCGTCACTGGGGCACTAGCAAACCCCAAGGTAACGTCCAGGCTGATATGGGAATGCCAAAAAGAATTGAAAGTCCTAGGAGAACGCAACAGGGTAACTCTCCTGTGGGTACCAGGACATTCGGGAATAGAAGGCAACGAAAATGCGGATGAGCTAGCGAGACATGGATCATCCACACCATATTTTGGACCAGAACCTGCCCTTGAAGTGACCAAAACAACAGCACGAGGGCAAACCAGGGAATGAATCCGAAACAAACACAAGAAATACTGGGAGAACCTCGGTAGAATAAGACATGGAAAGGGCTTCATAAGGGGCCCATCCAAAAACTACTCAGACAAAGTAGGAAAAGACTTAACAGTAGGGTTGCTAACAGGACACGATAATACTTACACAAGATAGGCTCATACAATGGGGACCCAAGTCGCAGAATGTGCGACGAGGGGGAAGAAACAGCCTACCATATCCTGTGCGAATGTGAAGCACTGAATCACAAAAGACAGGCGTTATTTGGGCAACCGAAAATGAGCCCACAGGAATATATCAACCAACCAGTCTCGGGGTTATACAGACTTATAGAAGAAACAGGACTTATTGGAGGATTGGTATAAAAGATAATGGGAGATTAGGCACAAAAAGCCTAAGAGGCTGCGCTGCCTTCGGTAGTAAATCAAGACGGCTCCCAGGAAGAAGAAGAAGAATATTGAAGATACAAGGTTGGCTAAATAAGAAGACGGTAGTATTTGATTCGCTGATTAACGTAGTGCTAACAGAAAAAAAAATAAACATCGCGTTTTCGATTTAATTCGAAAAATGTAATTTTTTAATGAGACACCATGTATACGTCTGCCATAAATGATTGCCAACACTTTTTTAATCATAAAAGGTTATTATAAATTTTAACCCAAAACTAAGGGAAACAAAGGTTTGTGCATATTTCACTTTTCACGGAGTTTGCCATAAAATTTAAAAATATTTGCTATTTAATGTATAGTACGTGCGTAACGTATTTTGTTTGTAACTCATCTTGTAAGGAGGCGTGATATAATCAATTTACTGAATCTTGTCACTTTGATGTTCATAAAAATTGCTACGATAGTATCGATGATCTCAAGAAAGGAATAACAAAATAAATATCATACGTAGCATTGACAGTCGTACCGTTTCAAAGGCTACAAAAAAGGTTTTTAAGTATGCCTAGAAATGTATGCAAGAAGGAAATGTATTTGAATATTGAATTTAATTTAATCTTTTACAATAATGTGAACAATATATACAGTCTGGGAGGCCACCGCAAAAAACCAAGCATGAAACAATTTTTTTATATTACTATGAACTAGAGTCAATTCAAAGCGGCACTGCTGCCTTAGCTCAGCAGGTTCAAATTGCCTTTTTTTTACCTTGAAGAAAATCGTGCAAAAATCGTTTTTTTTTAAATAACTCGAAAACTATTAATTTTAGGAAACAAAGTATAAAATCAAAATGAATGCCCTAATAAAACTACGTCGGTTTTTTTTTATGAAATTTTTGTAGTGCCTTTGGTTTTTGAGATAATAACGTTTTAAATTTAAAATAAACACACAAATATCTTAAAAACTGAACGAGTCACGAAAAAATGTAATACACAAAAAATACGCATTTTAGTAAGCTATACAGTGTGTCCCAAATTGGTGGGAATGTATGGGGATCTTGGAAACCAAGATAGATAGAAAATCGGTTAAATGGGGAAAGTTTTGGACAATTATGTTAGTAAGCTAATTCCGTTGACTACATGGTTTTATCTATTCAGGTTTTTGAGAAATTTTGAAAAAACCTGAAAAAAGCATTTTCGAAAATCGACCATATCTTTTTTATAAGTGAAAATTTTTCAAATCTGTAAAAACTTCTTCAAAGCAACTTTTTTTGTAGAATATGACCGAGTAGTCAATTTTTGTTTTCTAGGTTTCGGGTTTTTAGAATCATCATCAAAATTATTTTTTCATATGGACGCCATATTGGATTTTTACGCAGCCAAATAGTGCTTTTTATTCTGATTTCAACAATGTAAAACATGTTATAATTTAAAAGTTTATAACCTCATGTATTTCAAAAAAACAAATATTTTCTCAGTTGGCCTTGATTTTGGCGAACGTCGTTTTTTTGTAAACAATAAAATATTAGTAATTGGCAAAATAGATAAGCTGAACAGATATTTTACAGAAATGGGTTTCGCGAACATAGCTATAACGTTAATACCGTGTTACAACAAAACTACACGTAACAAGTTAATTGAAACAAGTGAAAACAAAAATAATGAAAAGTGGCTAAACTAATATTCCTACTAAAATCAAGATGTAAAATAACGACCTAAAATTCAATATGTTGTCCCTATTTCTCAACACATTAACGATATTTTTTTAAATAGTCCTAACTACCCTATGAATGGTTGACTTAGGTATGTGGAATTCTCTATCAACATCCCTGGCTGAAGATATTGGATTTTCTTTAAAATGTTGGTTAGCTGAAGCATCTCGTTGTCGATTTTCTTCAACGTACTTCTTAGGTCGTGGTTTTTTAAAACTTCCGAATTTAAGCAAATTTGTAACCAGTTTTCGAAAGTATGTTATAACTTCAAGTCCAAAATTTCTGTCAATGACGCATCGCTCGCTTTTAGAGTGCCCCGGGTTGTGTGGAGTCAGGGGAATCAATTCCAGTGGCGTATGCATTTTAGAAAATAAATGAAAAAATTTCGTCAAAACATGAAAATATTTTTTACAAGCAAAAGTTATTTTCTCACATTTTCATCAACCCTTTAAATTAGTAACAAGCCTATATTATTTTGGTATTATTCGGATTAATGAAAAATGTATTTTTTGCTTAATTTTGCACACCTCCTATTTTGAGGTCATAGATCACAAATTTGAGTTTTTTTGGCGATTTTTCAACGTTTTTCCAAAAAAAATACATTTTTTACTTTAATTCTACCTTCTCTGATTTTATTTTGCTACCTGAAAAAAATAATAAAATTTTAGTCCTAACATAAATTAAAAAAGATGTAAAAGCAGAACGATAGACAATCCAAGTTACACCGACTTGCCAATTCACCACCGATCTTGCAATTTCAATATTAAATACGATATTCACACGCATTGCTTCATCAAAAATATCCACTATATAAGGAACACGAAAGCTCTGAGATCATCAGCTTGTAGAATCCAATAACTATTTCGGGTCTTCTGTGTTCCATATTTAGGATTTCCATATCGAGAATATTTTTGATCAAACATTGCATTTACCTTATAAAAATGTCATAAAGAAAACTATTACAACCTGGTAACAGGTCAACATTTTTAGAATTTCGAGTTGAATTCGGACGTAAACGTTTACCTACTTTTTATTGAAAATTAAGGTTTTTTCCTTACTTTTTAAGTTTTTTTTTTTTTAATATTAACATAGTATGAGTTTTTTAAATATGTTTTCGTACAAATGACAAAAAAGGAATATGTCGTAAAATGGAATTAAACAATTCAATTATTATATTTTTTTAAATACTATAAGAGGCAGCCAAAAAAACAGCTTCTGATTCATGTTTAACAATCATAAAGTAAAAAGTGTGCAAAAAATAGCGAAAAAATCCCATTTTCCAGTATCCGAATAATTACTAATATTATTTTTTTTGCCTTTTAAAACTTCGAATACCGTACGCGAAAAAACTTTTGTTAAAGTTGCGCATATCTCTGCAGCATCCAAAGTGGTTAGTTCTGGATTTCGTTCCCGAATCTCATGGTAAACATTTTTAACCATTATTCGTTCTTTTAACGTTAACTGAGTTTTTTTTGTAGGCGGATAACTAGTTAAAGGTTGGTTAATATTCATAGTTTACAGAATTAAAAGCACTTAACAACACTAAATCTTTATATACAATTATTATGTACACTAAATAAGATAAACTATTATAAAATTGGCACAAAACAATATCTATATACTACAATTATTAGAAATTTATAATATTTAGAAAATACTCTGTATAGCAATTAAAATTTAAACTTACAAAATCTGTCCATAATCAATAATAACTAAATAAAATCATCGAACAGCACGAAAACCCTGTCGATACGCTTATTTTCATGTCTGTTCAAGTTGTAAACTAAGAAATGTGTGTTGCCACTTTTATTGCCTTCTCAATAACAATGATTTCAATACATATTGGCGTGCTATTTTAAGTGCGATTGCTGGCTGGTAACTTATTTTCGCGAATTATGACAACGTGGCGATGAAACTTTTGGCCGGTTCACTGTTATTTGAGCGGAAAAGTATATCATAGGCTTAAAAATCATTTACTAGTGTTAGATTTTTATTCAGCCGCTTCGTCGGTTGGGTGGCCGGTATTAAATGAGTCACTGACAGAAATTATGGACTTTAGGTAAGGATGCTGCCTTTCAGGAAAATTGTCGAAATACGTTTGCCTAGCTATATTAATATTTCTATTGCTTTGGAAATACCGTTGCAAAATATCAAGTTTTTCTTTAAATAATTAATCATTTTACAAAGTTAAAAAAAAAATTTAATAACTTACCCGAGCTAACTTGATAATGACGCTAAATGACATTCGCCGGAATCAAGGCCAACTGAGAAAATATTTGTTTTTTTGAAGTGGATAAGGTTATAAAGTCCTAAACTATAACATGTTATACATTGTTGAAATAAGAATAAAAAGCACTATTTGGCTGCGAAAAAATCCAATAGGGCGCCCTATTGGTTGATGATTCATCAACTTTACTTTTTCATATGGGCGCCATTACATTTTGTGGTTACACGGTATTAGCGTTATAGCTATGTTCGCGAAACCCATTTCTGTAATATATCTGTTTAGCTTATCTATTTTGCCAATTACTAATATTTTATTGTTTACAAAAAAAAATACGTTCGCCGGGATCAAGGCCAACTGAGAAAATATTTGTTTTTTGAAATAAATGAGGTTATAAACTCTTAAATTATAACATGTTATACATTGTTGAAATCAGAATAAAAGCACTACTTGGCTGCGTAAAAATCCAATATGGCGTCCATATGAAAAAATAAAGTTGATGATGATTCTAAAAACCCGAAACGTAGAAAATAAAAATTGACTACTCGGTCATATTCTACATAAAAAGTTGCTTTGAAGAAGTTTTTACAGATTTGAAAAATTTTCACTCATAAAAAAATATGGCCGATTTTCGAAAATGCATGTTTCAGGTTTTTTCAAAATTTATCAAAAACCTGAATAGTTAAAACCATGTTGTAAACGGGATTGTAATTGTCCAAAACTTTCCCCATTTAACCGATTTTCTATCTATCGTGGTTTCCAAGATCCCCATACATTCCCCACCAATTTGGGACACACTGTATAAAAAAGGTTATATACATCTTTTTAATAAAATAAGTAATAAAGGAGATATAAGCAAAAAAATGATTTTGGCCATTAAAAATTTTTAACTTCCACCAGTGGTGTTCGTTCGGAATTTGACCTGCCTATTTTAGCATACCTTAATGTTACACCACTGATTTCTCTTAAAATAGAAATTATTTCTGAAATCCCCAATCAATTTTGAGCAAAGATGATCACTTGATTTTTTTCAATCCGATGCACGGTTTTCGCTGCATGATCATAACCTATGATCGATATACAACTATATATTTTTGTCATAACAATATCGGGAAACAATATCACCATGCAGAGAAATGTTTAGATTTAATTTTTCTAGGTAAATTTTAATTTCTAGTTTTATTCCTAGTTTTTTTTATTTCGACGCACAGCTTTCACCTAGAAAAAATAGATATAGATATTTCTCTGCATGGTGATATTGTTTACCGATATTGTTATGATCATGCAAAGAAACTGTTTTTATTTTTTTAAGCGAAAACCGTGCATTGGATTCAAAAAATAAAGTGATTAACATTGCTTAGAAATAATTGGGAATTTAAAATATATATGCATATAAGCATGTCAAATTCCGTACGAACGCCCTGGTCAAAATAAAAAAATGTGGTACATTAAAAAATGTCTTTTGATACATGGTATATGTATGCCAAATTTCATTAAAATATCTAAAGTGGTATTACAGAAATTAACAATAACTGATTTATTTTTAAATATTTTACCACCCCTATCTTAAAAGTTAAGACATTTAGGACATACGTTCATATATATTTGCTTTTTAAAATAGAGCCACAAATCGCCCCTTTATAAATATTGACATTCAATTAGCAAATACCCCGTATATAATTAATATTCTTTGCTGTTGTCTTTAGTCCCGAGGTATTTTTAAAAATAAAATGGAAAAACATTTTGAAAAGTCTTATATTATTAAAAACCAAGAGACTAATGATACGCGCGAGTTTGAATTCACCCTGTATAAATCGACCATTTTCACCTTTTTGTAGATATTTTAAAAAGAAATATTAATCATCATATAGTGTTCATCTGACAAAATACTAAATATTCGTTTTTAAAAATACAGTTTTATTAAGATATCTGAAATCTAAATGTGTTACTAGTATCAACAAACCAAATTAGTTTTCTTTTATTTAAACTGTTTATTTAATTTTAAATTAACAAAGTTAAGTTGTTAATTTGCTCATATTTACTTTATCTAAGCTCGTTATCTAAATCAACAAAATCACACATTTTGTCCCAATTTTACCAAAAACAGCAAATTTCCTTCCGAGAAAACTTTCAAAACATAGTAAAACACATTTCTAAAAATAGCACAGACGCAAGGCGTCGCGGCCACTCACTAAATGTTCGATAGACGCCTATTGCCGCCTAAATGTGTAGGTAAAAGCACCGAAAATATTGGAAATATACGACAAATTCAAAGAAAACACCAGAAAATACTACAAAAACACATAAAAAATAAATTTTCACTTACGCGGCAATGGACTTGGATAAAGTCCAGCGCTCCATTGAGGCTTGATACTTTAAATTGTCGATTTGCTTACGCAAGGCATCCTTGTCCATGGTTGCCAGGGATGCACTGTCCATATCGTATTCGTGCTAGGCGGGTCAGGGCGTCGAAGGATAACGACGCAGGCGTTTGAGCGGGCGTCGGCAAGTAGTTAGGTAAACGCACACTGGATGGCGCTGTAACAGAAGCATTATATGAAGGGGCAGTGTTTGGTGCATTAAAACTGAAACAGATGGCAAACCAGGTATTATTTTAAGGATATTTATCTTTTCGAGAAGATGTAATTTTTAGGTGGTTTTGTTTGTTTAGCGTAAAGATGTACGGGGTCAGCCAAAGGAATTGAACAGGAACTTGTGGCGTATTAAAAAAAAGTAATATAGCAATCTTGTGCATTTTTTTTCCGTAAAAGCAAAAAGAAGAGTACTTAAAAACAATATTTAAATTAAAAAAATATACGTCATAAAAACAACATTTTCTTAATATGAGACCTTATTTATAGGTTTGATTTTAAAAGGTTACTTTTTTTTAAATTTATTTTATTCAAAATGTATTTATTTCCAGTACCAGCAAAATTTTAATAAGTGATTCGTTTTAACCAATATGTATTAAAAATTGTAATAAACTAGACTTCCACAAATAATTGACTTTTTCTACAAACGTCAGTAAAAGTTTAATTTTTAATGCATGCTGTCAGTGTCTAAAGTATTTCTTTATGATACTGGTGCTTAAAGTAATTACTTTTAGCACTTGTGCAAAAATTGGTTTATTTTTAACACAGATAAGAAATTACAGAAACGTAATACTTAGATCAAAATAAATTATTTATTCAATTAAAAGTAAGATCAAGATAAATTATTTATTTAATTAAAAGTACAATTACTGAAAAAACAATGAGAATAAGTAACTCCATGGTCAATCTCATTGGTGGTTGTTACACAATTTACTTTGGTAAGATATGTACCCGGGCAGGAAGCAATGTTATTCACCAAAGTTTTGGACAACATTTTATCAGCAATTTTCTTGGTCTCTTGTAGCGAGTCTTCTATACAGGGTGTCCCAGAAGTAATAGGACACAGAGCAACAGCAGATTACTTAGGTCGAAATAATGCAATTAACGTAAACTTGCCCTATTCCAAAGTTAAAAATAACTAAGATACAGGGTGTGAAACTTTTAATTTTGTTTTCGTTTTTTCGTATTAATTTCTTAACTAAACGACATAGCGATACAAAACTGGAATTTGGGCGTTTTTTAAAGCTAGAAATTCAATTTCATCCATACTTTTGATATTGCTCGTAGAGGGCGCCAGCTACGGCCTACCCCACTTTTTTCAGATGGCATAACTTTTTAAGCTTAGTATATTGACTTGTTTATTAAAAAAGAAGTTACTATAATTCCCTCTGCATCAAAAATGTATACCTCATTTTAGTCTTTAGAAACAACTGTTTTCGGGATAAATGCATTTTAAAGGACCCCGCAATTTTCTTATGGAAAATGGTTTGCGGCCAATTGTTTTTAAACTTTGCAAAGTAATAGTTTTTAACACGCTGATCAAAAGTCTTTATGGGCACAAAACCCAAAAACCCCTTTAAGCCCTCCAAAATCAGCCTTAAATGTCACTAGGGATTTGGAGAATTTTTGAGGGTGATTTTGGGGGGGTTAGAGGGGTTTTTGGGTTTTGTGCCCGTAAAGACTTTGGATCAGCGTGTGAAAAACTGAAAATCACTTTGCAAAGTTTGAAAACAATTGGCCGAAAACCATTTTCCATAGAAAAATTGCGGGGTCCATTAAAATGTTTTATCTCGAAAACAGTTGCTCCTAGAGACTTGAATAAAGTGTACAGTTTTGACGCAGAGGGAATTATAGTAACTTCTTTTTTAATAAACAGGTCAATATACTCAGCTTAAAGAAAGTTATGCCATCTAAAACAAGTGGGATAGGCCGTAGCTCGCTTCAAAAAACCCCCAAATCCCCAATTTTGTACAGCTACGTCATTTAGTTAAGAAATAATTACGAAAAATCGAAAACAAAATTAAAAGTTTGACACCCTGTATCTTAGTTATTTTTAACTTATGGATAAGGCAAGTTTACGTTAATTGCATCATTTCGACCTAAGGAATCTGGTGTTGCTCTGTGTCCCATTACTTCTGGGTCAGCCTGTATAACCCTCTGCCACTGTACTGGACTTTCATCCACCGTGTCTCTTAATTGTAGTAAGTTTAGCACCAGAGTCCGCCAACAAACTATGGTAGGGGAGCCCAAGCGGGGATTTACTAAAGCGCGGCAGATTAATATACCTCCACCAAATATGAGCCCCATATATATTTGGCCGCCCGTCAAGGATGAAGGATCAGATTAGTAAAAAAAATGATTATCAGAAATTCTTGAGCGCGTCAGATTGAGGTAGGGTGAGTTAATTATATGTTAAAAAGTGTATATTCCACTAATCTGACAATTTTTGAGTGACGCAAAGAAGTGGGAGGGTTACGAATTTGTAAAAAAAACGTCATCTCGACATTCTCGAGCGTGGCTAATTTTTATTTTTATTTTGAAGAAAATAATTTAATGATAGCGAAAACTATATAATCTCACAATTTCCACAAGCCAAAGTAACAAAAATTCGTCGATAAACTTTAAATCGTGCAGCTGCGTAATGCCTATATTCCCCACTCGCGTTTCTATTCCTCTCTCATTCTTTCTCTATCTATCACTCTCTCACTCTGTCCCCACTCTAGTTTCTGTTGCCATGACGCCATCACAGCTCAGACTCGTTCGTGGCACAATATTATTTACAACGTATTTCCAAAATGCTCAAAAAATAATTTTTTTTTTATAACTTTTCTCTTATAAATATCTGTAATCTACCTAAAAGACATACACTTTTTTATTTGCATGCTGTTTCTTGAGCTTTTTAATTTAATAAGTTCAATGGTTTAAAAAAAATCCTTTTTTTTTGTAATTGTCGAATCCCTTCAGATAATAATCGTCAGATTATGAGACATCACGTCTAGCTAGAAGTAACAATTATTATATATATATATATATATATATATATATATATATATATATATATAATATATATACATATATATTATATATATATATATTATATATATATATATTATATAATATATATATATATATATATATATATATATATAATATATGTACTTTTTACAATAGTTCATATTTAAGATACCACTTATTACAAAGGTTCGTTGCACATTAGTTTTTGTGCCTGGTATATGCACAATTAGTGAAGTTCTCAAATCTTCGTTGTAATTTAATCTTAAATTACACAGTTCTTCTTGAGGACAGGCTCCAAATACACCGAAAATTGCGGCCACTTTTTGCATAAAATATATTTCATCCGGGGCTTCTGCGAGAAATTTGTCGGTATTTTAGACTTTTTCGGTTTCGGGTGAAGGATACCCTTTTGCCTTAAAAAGGCAACTAGCTTGTAATATCTGCTTATGTCCTGATTAATTATGTTTATCATTGCCTTTAACAAGTAATTTGACTAAAGCGTAGACGATTTTCATATTTTGGACTCTTCTTCAAAGTACGCAAGGAGCACTTTTTCACTGGCATTCTTGCCACTAACATTTCTCTAAACACACTATTTTAAGAAACGATCGTATGTAAATTCATATTGTTGCTTTGACTTACTAGGCAATAATTCAAAAGTAGCTTTATTGGCAGCTTCTTTCCATCGAACAAGAATTCGCGATTATTTGACGTTACTTGTCAACAAAGACAAATCAACAAATCCGTTTTCCTTAGCTACTTATTGCAAAGATAAATTAGATAAAATTAGATTTTAAAAATAACAATAATGTCGACGATAAAAAATCATTAATTTGGATTTTAAATGGTGTTTGTAGAAAAAATAGTGTATGATATACGTGCAAAAAGTGATTTTATTTTGTTCGAAGGCATGGAACACTTATACAGGTATAATACCTTATAACTTGTGACTTTAATGTGCCTGCCATTCTACAAAAATACTGTCATTATGCTATCACTCTATTAAATGTCAATTATTATATTTTAGGGAATTTCAAATCCGAATAGGAAAGTAAAAAAAATAAGAAATAGGTGCATGTGGCGTTTTAATCTAATAGTAATTTATGATATAAGTGTTAAAAGTACAATTTTAAGGCACAAATGTAAATACAGACATTTCTCTACAAACGCAATAATGCAGTTAAAAATTATATTATTTAAAAATTGATAGATATAGTTTTACATAACATCGTATATAAAAATTATTGAAGATGGCATTTATACGGCATGTTTACTTCAAATTTGACACATCGTGTCAGTTTTAGCTTGTTTTAGTTTTTACTTAAAATCAACTTGAATTGGAAGAAAGTATTGGTTGCATCGATCCATTTAAAGTAGTGATGGGATAATTCGAATTAAAAATAATCGATAATCCGATTATTGAAATAATCGCTATCATGCGATTATTCAGATTTAATTTAAATTACGAAAAATAACCTGATTCCACAGAATTTATTACGCGTCGCGAAAAAAAAACATGTAATAACGAATAAGATTTAATATTTTAATAGTAAAGTATATATTTATGTAAATAGAGAGGACAACTTAATTATAAAAAAGGTAATTTTTTACTTACCGGGCCCACTGCCGATTTCATTAAAATATTGTATACCGGCGTTTTTGGGGCGTTTATCACGAATCTGAAGTCATATTTTGTCGGACTCTGGGTCCCTGGCGTACCAACATAAAACAGTCTATAAAATTTCTAGACAATTTTGTTGACATTTATAAAAGTAAAAATAATATTTTTGGAATAGTTGTGCTTTTTTTATTAAAAATATTTGTTAAATAAAGGTGAAATTAAATTTATCTTATAAAATAATAAGTGTATTTCGATAAAATGTTCCAATTTGGGTGTAATCAGTTTTAAGAAGCAGGAATTTTAGGACAGTTTTGCTGGTTAGGTTCGAGTGGGGCGTTATAACTTAAAAACTAGCAGTGTACGAAAAAATTTGACTTCAGATTCGTGATCAGCGCCTCAAAAATCCCCGGTATACAAAATTTCAATAAAATCGGCCGTGGGTCCGGTAAGTAAAAAATTACCATACAAAATTATGGCAAATGGAAAATTTACTTACTAAAATAATAATAGTAATAATAATATATATTATACAGTGTCAAAAAAGTCCAGAATCCCGTTGACAAATTATTAAGGGGATCCCGGACTTTTTTGACAAAATGTATATAATATTTAGTGTTTGTGTTTAGTAACTTCTGAATCGAGTTACATATTCATTCAGAAATCAAGAATTTAAAATTCAAACAAATAAAAAAATAAAATAATTATATAATTTGAATTATCAAATAATCCGATTATTGAAATCATTCATAATTCAATAATTCGATTCTTAAAATAATCCGATTATGCCCATCACTAATTTAAAGAGATAGATGAAGCGGCCAGTAGAGCATCGCTGGATTTACTGCCCAGGAAATCTCGAATACAATATAATATTCCCTACAATAAGTTTATGAATTGGTGTAAGAGAAAGGTGTTGCTGGAAAATATACCGAAAATATATTTTTTGCGTATTTTAAGAAAAAAGCGAAGATATGGAAAGCATTATCGTTATGGTCAACTTATTCAATGATCAAAGCTGTGCTACGCATAAACAATGAAGTGTATATCAGTACATTTTTTAAGCTAATTGCTTCTTTAAAGCGCCAAGGAGAGGGATACCGGCCCAAAATATCAAAGATTCTGAGCAAAGCACAAATTGACCAGTTTTCGAACTGTGCACCTGATGATGAATACCTTCTGATGAAAGTAGTTACCATTTTGGGAATTTTTGGTGCCTGTCGCAGGAAGAAGCTTTGTCAGTTGACTCTTGACGACTTTGAAGATATGGGCACTTCCTTGATGATTAACATACGAGATACTAAAACCAAGGTCCAACCAAATTTCACTATCGTTGAAAAATTTGATTTGGATTATTATCGAAAGTATATGGTTCTTTGACCAGCAAATGTAGGACATCTGAGACTTTTTTTAAAATTCGCAAAAGGTACCAGAAATCCCGTCAAAATTAACTCTTTTGGAAAGATCCCTGCTGCTATAGCAAGATTTCTGCAGCTTCCAAATCCGATCCTCTATAAGGGGCATTGTTATCCCCGTTCTTCACGAGCTTACTTGCCGATGCTGGAGCAAATTTGACGACAATTAAGAGGCATGGGGGTGGGAATCCTCTACCGTTGCTGAGGGATACATTAAAATTTTTTAGAAAATAAGAACTATATTGCCAGAAAACTACTTACGTCGACTGAGAATGCGGTTTTTTCTGTTTAATCGACCTCAACTACGGAGAACTGTGAAAGGAATTTATTTTTAAATTTGTTTGAATTGTGTAATTAATATAAATGTTAGTAAAAAATAAACGTTGACGTTACCTATCAAAATTTGACATTTCACTTTTAACACTAGTGTTTTAAAATGTTTTTTTAAGGCACTAGTGCTTTAAAGAAACATTTTAAAGGCATCTAGATAGTGTTAAAAATTGAATTTTAAACACGATTGTAGAAAAATGATATTTAGTCTAATTTAAAGTTTAATTAATTAAGTTTATGCTGAACTAATGCGACACTCGCATGTCACGGCGTCCAGAAATCGTCGTGTAGTCCACTCGCGCTTTTATTCACTCGCAGTTTTGTTCACTCGATGGTTTCACACTTACGATTTGGCAATCGCGATCTTGGCACTCAGTATTTTAACCTAGAGCCGGAAAGTGCACCCTTAAGGGATTTAACTTTTTTGCGTAATCAGCATACTGCACAAGGTAGTTGCTTAAGAAGACATTAGACAATTCGTATTTTTACAAGTATTCAGATTTAAAAAAATATCTTCTGTAAAGCAGTTTTTTGCGTAAGGCATTCAACCTATTTTGTTTTTTTAAACCTAACCTTTAAAAGTTTTTTTTAACTTGAAACAGTAACTCTTGGTAATAGTAGGAATATTTTATATGTGCCTTAGGTAAATACAATTTTAAAAAATCGAGGTGCAGTAAGAAGAAATGACCCAAATAAAAAAAAATACCCAACCCTAGAAACTAATATAAAAAAATAAACAAGTTTTTAAAAAAAAATCTATTCGGTACTTACCAATAACAAACAAACAATAATGATCACCCACAAGTGTATAATCCACAAGTTTACTACCTAAAACCTTGTCTGACCACTTAGTTGAAATTATACCAATTATCGGCAAAATATGCGCGCCCAAGTATTTCTTTAAAAAAATATTGTTATGCAAAAACTGTGCACTATACTTGCTTTAATTTGTTCATTAAAACTGTTACAGAAGGACGGCAAATTTACAGTTAATTACACATCGTGAGGCAATGTCTAAGGAAATATAGTTTAAAGCGGTTCGTATAGGACAGGTAGGATTGCTTAAGTGGAAAGTATTATTGATAAGAAAGATAAGGTGACGGGGAATTGCTAACTAGACTTATTACTTATTACTTGTATTATAATAATATGCAAGTAACTGGTTAGTTTCTATTGAAGCAAAAAATAAAATTAGTTTTTGGTTTAATTCGGTTAGCGATTTTTTACTTCTCTTATGGCCGGTTGCACCAACAATTTTAGGGATCCCTTAGCGTTAAGTATTCCCTTAATCTCCAATGTAGCCAATCACATTGCTTGTTGGGCCATTTTAGGAATTACCTTGTGTTAAGGGTTCCTTAAAATTGTTGGGGCAACCGGCCATTAATATTATACCTGAATCATCTGGGGTAGATAGCATTACCAAATTGTGTCCCTGACTTTGCACCCATCCTAATTTAAATTTTTTATGACACAGGAAAGCTAGAAAGCTGCATATGTGCAACCTATCCCCAAGAAAGAATAAAAAATGCTTAGTTCTAATTATAGACCTTTATCTCTTCATTCAGTTGTTTGCAAGATACTGAAAAAAATCATAAATTTTCAAATTATAAATTATTTACAAAAACAAAAAATTATACACGACAGACATTACCAATTCCGTCATAAAAAAATCTACAGCAGATATTTTCTTTGTCTCACACCACTAGAACAAGACCTTTGAATTCCTTGGTGAATCTCAGATTGTTGCTCTTGACATATCCAAGGCTTTTGATCACGTCTTCAATAATGTGCTTCTTAACAAACTTTCTTTCCACGATCTTTTACCTTAACTTTTTTCCTACCTCTTCAGTTGACTTTCTAATCGCCGTATATCAGTTAGTGTATACATCCCAACCGCTGTGTTCACACATCGTCGTTGTGATTGGGCCCAGTAGGATCTTTTGGAACATGCGCTAGAGTTTCTGGTTATCCGAAACTCTTGTTGCCACCGTATGGAACAGGATCGAAGCTAAGATGAACACAAGGCTTTAACTCAAGGTGTTAGCATACCTTGCTGATGATTGAATCCTGTGCCTTAAACAGGTGTCCTTAACGGTGCCTCTGAGATATGAGATACAGGGCGAACCCCCAGAGTATCTAGCCTTACTGCGGTAATGCGGGGCTCTGCCGTGGTGGACTATTACTTCCTAGCTCCAAACAGAAAGCGGTCAACGCTTTCATAGGAAAAAAGTGACAAGGTGTTGACCGAAACGGATAAATCCGTTTCGAGAGGTGCCACTCAAGGTCACAATCAGACAAAGGTGCGCCGACCGAAATGGGTGAATCCGTTTCGTAAGGTGCCCATGAATTCACCGGCGCCTGTTTCACGGGGAAGGGCTAATCCATCCCAAACAAACAGGTGTCTTGGAAGGGTTCTCTGAATCCAAACAGAAGGCGAACAAAACCGCCTTTTGTTGTTGGATTCCTGGCTTTAAACAGAAAGCGGATAGGCCCGTTTTCATAGGATAGGGCCGGACATGCGGCCTCAGAAAGAACATCTGGTTCCTGTAACAAGGACCTGGTAGCTACCCACGTCACTAGACGGGGAGAGGAGGGCATCATGGGTCTAATTGTCTGCTCGTCATACTCTCCAGGAGACAGGGACACCAGAACACATCAGAACACATTGTGCTTCGTGTCCGGTAGCGACACTAGTAAGAGGAGATGTAAGAACTCTCTACCAATCTGGTATCGGATTCATTAGAAGTCGATCCCATTGAGAAATATAAAGAAGGTGTTGAGCCACAATAGACCGAAGCGATCGCAGTGGAGGGTAAAAAGTCCACTCACTTTAAACCTACCTACCCACCTAGTGTAGACATTCATTTTTCTAGTTTTCATCAAGTGCTGAAGTGCCTCAGGACCAGTACAGTACAGTACAGGCACCAACTCTACTTCTTCCTTAAATTGACGATCTTTCTTTCAACATCAATCTCATCTAGAGTTTTGCTGACGATATCACCTTTCACTCTAATATTCAGTTTCTCTAGCCAATCTAATGTCAAGCATACACATTCCGGGAATCCTCTGAGGAAAAACTTCGCAGGCCTCACCGTAAGGATTTTTGGAGTGTGTATGTGTGAGTGTGTTCTATGAACTGTGTGGTTTTTCTTCTAAAGATTTTCGGAATGTGTGTGCAGGCATAATTCTGATCTAGAAAACGCGCAAGCGTAGAGTTATGCAGATATTACTTTTACAGGACCTTTATGTACCTGAAATTAAAGCACCCCTGGAATATTTTTTTCTATTTCTGGAAAATGACGTCTGTAACAACTGTTAGGATTTTCTGAAAAAAGAGCCGTTCCCCTTATTGATGATCCCACTTTTACAGAAAAGCTTACCCCCTTACCCATCGATGAGCTGTTGGGAATACGTCGCTCTTTTATAGATATTTTATAGAGTCCAAAGAATTATTCAATACAGTGTGGGCCATTTTAATGATGCTTGTATTGGGATCTTAGAAATTATGAAAGTTAGAAAAACGGTTAAATAGACAAAGTTTTAGAAATTTTTGTAAGTAATCTAAAAACACCAGTAGAAGACTTTTAACTTTTTTGAATCTTAAGATATTTAAGAAAAAAAAATGAAAGATGGCATATTTTATATAGCTCTGTATCTTGTTTGTTTGTAATTTTTCTTAAAATCTGTAGAAATATTTTAAAAGCAACTTTTTATGTAGAAAGCCAATATTGCATCACAATCAACTTTATTTTTCTCATATATGCCATACTGGATTTTTACATTTCTAAGTTAACTATATAAATTTCTTTTTATTAAAGTATTTTCTCGTATCAATCACACCAAAATCTTGGACATCCATTCTTTATTTGTTAATTGATACACAACGTTTCGGTCAGTGATGTATCTTCAACCGTTTTCAAGTGATATTAGTTATCAGTTATCACTTAAAAACTACTGACATTTAAATAGTTTATTTTCGTAAAAAATTAACAAACCAAAAATTGGTTACATTTTTATAGTTCTAAGAAATGACAAGTTTCTCATACAAACTTTCATCTTCCCTTTAAACCCCCCAGGTTTTCTAACATAAAAAAAGTTTTACTTTAATGAATTCAGGGATTATAAAATTCGACCAAGTATGGATCAAATCAAATAAATTTATAAACAAGTATTGGAAAGTAACTTTTTTGTATATTTTTGCATATGCTGTTCTTGATTTATTACAGTTAAAAAAGTATCAATTTTCGACGGCTTTCTTAAGATTAAGTTGTGCTTTGTTTGAAAAAGTTTCGAAAATCGGATTTTAGAACATGATTTCACAACAGCCAATTTTTAAAATAACAGCTGATTTAATTATTAAAAAATGTAGGCATTGACATAATAAATATTAACTTATCTGCTAGTAAAATTGAGGAATTTACTGACACAGAAAATTTGTAATATTTATGATAGGTAATTCGCGGCAATTCCCCATGTGTGTTTTTTAATCTTATCATTTTAGAAGCAAGTTTATTGTTGTATTTACAACTTTACTTTTAAATGTCACTGATTACTCGCTTAGAAATTGATGACGATAACATAGTACATTTATTTTTCTGGGGCACTAGCTAATTATTTTAAATAAATTTTATCTCAGTTTTAGTTAATTAAAGAACTGTTAAAAACTATATATGCTTTAAAAAATATATATTTACAGTTAAAATACTGTTTTCAGTGACTAAATAGAAAGAAACCAAAAAGACAGTTTATTTCCAAAGCCACAGCATCTTCGTTAAGCTTCGAATTCTTCTTTTAAGGCAAAACGTTTTTGTCCCCTTTTTTGTATCCCACTAAGCAAAGAACATCTTGAGCACGTTTTGTAACGTTATTCAAAAGTAACTGTGATAACGTTTAATTTTAAACGTTATTTTATCATGTCTGTTTCGTTTTCTTGAATTGTTACTGATAATTTTCGTTTCTGTAACATACCCTTGTGAATATTTTTAATACGGTATAGAACAAACATCTTACTAACGTAATTTTTATGTACTTTTATATTAACGTTAAAATGTTGCCATGTAGAGCATGGTCTTTTAAATACAAGTTCGATACGTGTAACGTTATAATAATGATAATATTTAATGCAGAATCGTTATGTTTACTTCGTTTACTCGTGGAAATGTTAACAAAGTTAACATATCAACCTCGTTTGCTTAAATGTACCCCGCACAGAGATTGTTTTATTTTTTAACAACGACGCCAGGTTTAGAAAGAAAGATTAGCTTCGCTTTAGTACTTAACCTTACTTTATTTTAAGAACAATTGTGTTTTGTGTTGTAAATTTAAAGTTTTTTCTTGTGATATTAAAGAGAAATATGGATCGGAAAGTAAGTATATTACACTATTTTCTATTACACTTCAGTTTTTATGTATGTAGGTATATAGATAAACTGACCAAAAATCCAGATTTTGAAGGTCAGGTTTTTAAGCCATAAGTCTCAAAAATTCAGCATTAGTCGTTTCTTTACGATAAATATTTGGGTAGTAAGTCCGGATTTAGTTTTGTGAGGTGCCTCTCGTTCCCTAGATACATATAAATTAAGGAAAGTATAGATTGAAATTTGGTTTCTTTATACCTTACATATTGGTCATTTGGGGCAACCATTTTACAAAGTTTTCTTTTTCCAGGGGCAATTGGAGGAAAAAATAGAACAGAATATGGATATTAAAATTACATGTACATACAGTTAATTTCTAATAAACATTTATAAATTATGTAGGCAATTTTTATACCTAATTTTAGACCTTTTATTTTTTTTTAATATTACTTATATTTACACATCCCAAAATATTTAAGGCTTTTCATAAAGTAAATTAAGCAAGATAAACATTATCACATGAACATTTTTATATATGAACATTTGTGTAGATTTAGAAAATAAGCTCTCCATATTAAATAGTCTGTACAAAGATTTTGGGAATATGAAAGGAGAGTTGTAGACATTAGATATGTTTATGAATAAATTTTTCCCTATAGTTTATATTAGTTTTTTTTATTATAGATAGTTACTCGTCACTGGTTTTATCTTGGAAACTATTGTACTATTTCGGGGTGAACGAAAAAATGATTATCAAAAATAACAGGCGATTTATCACAATTTTTTTTTACATTCATATTTTTTCACTGGCATCTTTAATAAAAGAGTGGACGCAACATTTACTTTTATACATAAAAATGCTAAAACTTTAAGGTAAACAATTTTTCAATATTGTTAATTAAATAATTTATTAAGGTTTTAATAATCGATAGGGTATTTTAGAGTTTTACCTTTAGAAAACGCAAACACGATGGATATTTATTTTTTTTTATTTGACCAGCCTACGTTTTAAAAAATATGTTTTAGTTTGTTACTGCTTTTTTGCATTTTCGCCCACTTTAGAAGTTTAACAGAAAATAGAATATGAGGAAAGGCGTAAAAAATCTTTTAGTAATTTTAATCAAATCCGTGATCAATTACTTTAATATCATCATTTTTACACAAAAGTTTGCCCTTTTTAATATACTTAGTATCTTGTGCCCCCTAGTGATAAAGTCGCCAACTAAATACGTTTAGTGACTTTCAAAGCCATCTTCATTATACTAATTTTTATTTTAAAGTTGTACCATCTATATGTTACTGTACAGGGTGTCCCAAACTGGACGCGTTCTTATGGGAACAACCCTTATTTGAAGGGATAGAAAAAAATTGACCAAGGTGTCCGGAGCTCAAATTTAATGAGAAAACTACTGGCGCTAACAAAACTTTGCTATCTCTTATAGTTTGTCCACTAGAGGGCGTTTCTCGAATTTCGTCGATTTTTTAAATGCCCCATAACTTTCTTATTAATAAAGATAATTAATTTTGATAAAAACTTTCTTAAGGCACTTTTTTTCGTAGAATTCATTGCGATAGGCAGATTTTTTACAGGGCGTTTAGATTTTCGTGCACCACCCCAAAATCAATTTTTTTATATGGACCACCTATATTATATGATTTTTGAAAAGCTGGTAAAATTTCCTAAATTTTGATGTATCACTTGTTATGTTTATCTTAAAAACCATTAGCAGTATTACGATTTAAAAATTAAAATAATGTGCCTACAGAAATCAACATTGCCATGACTAATAAAATGACATAGGATGCTAACATATTATGATTAACGAAACTATTAGGTTCAAGGCGCTTTTATTGTTTCAAGATGATTAACGTAACAAAGGAACAAGAAAACATAAATGTAACGTAATTGGGATGATTTTTTGCTTAGTGGGATGCTTTTATATGTTTTTATACTCGGGATTTATTTCAAATCAGACTGGGGAATAACCACAACTTTAGGCATTCCTAATTTTATTTGAAGAAGGACCGTTCGCACTTACTAATGACCGACCCTACTCATACATGAACTAATGAACTCTAGCCACCAACGAGCTGTGGGTGACCCTACGCTTCTTATAGGTAGTTTTACGGCTTCTGCTACAAGGAATTAGGTAGTATTACTCCTTCATAGCCGCTTCCAACATAGTACACTGTGTCAATTTCATGCATTCCCTTACAGTCCAACTGAGCAGGACTAAGCACTTTGTTGATCACTCCGTATATCATGGTGTACAACATCAAATACCCTAATTTATGTTTAAAAATGTTTAAAACTTTAAGACGTTGTTGGAATTTCTACCATTCAGACCTAATGCCATAAAAACGACGCATTTTTGCTGAATAAGTTACAGGCACTTAAACATCATAAATCGATTAACGGTGGAAATCGTTTCGAGATATTGACACAAACTTCAACTTGGCCATTTTTAAAACAAAACACACACATATGGTCCCTTTACCCTATATTTAGGATTTCTAAATCAGCTACGTTTTTGGTATTTGTTGGCCCCGTATACTCATAAAATTATAACCTATCGAAAAGTGCTTAGAACATAAAAATTACATGGAATGAGCTTTCCGAATATGAAACACTCGTTGAAATCCGTCAATCCGTTTTCCAGTTATAGCTTTTTAAAGAATTGATTACCAAAGTTTGACGTTTAAAGTGTATCGCAAGCCAGAGGTCCTCAAATCAAAAACTGGCATTTATAAACGTCTAGAGATATTGATATGACCTTGGTAACAACCCATATTATAACGACCAAAAAAAAAATACCACAGAAATGGAACACACTCGAATTTTTTGTTTTTTTTACAGCACTTTATTGATCACCCTGTACATCATAATGATATTCATCTTAGTAAAACTAAATGCATGCAGCTGAAAGTAGAAGAAACGCGGTTTTAAACTTCGTTTTAAATATTCAAAAAAGTTAATTTTTAAAAAAGTTACAGCAGATTAAAAATGGGTCTTTTTGTTGAGCAGTTTATTTAAGTATCACATTGTGAACATAGGTAAGGCATAAAAAGAATATTGTCTTAAACAGATCATTTTTTTTTAAAGTTAGTTGTTAATTCTTCCCTCATGCTTGGGGCTAGAATTAAAAACTCTGGGGTAAGTATTAACAGATGGAGCAACAATCAACCTTATGTGTTATGCAAACTGACAATAACCAAAAATATTTTAACTTAAATAAAAAAAACTAAGAGCTCGTTAAACTATTAAAGAAAGTTAAGAAAATTTTTTGAACCCCTTATTAACCCAATTACAAATATATTACATTATTTAACAAATATGGAACACCCCTAAAAGAAATCATGTGCGTTTCTTGTCTAACTCATTGTCTTTTATGGAAAATATATTTATTTAACAGAAAATGTGTTATACATCATTGTATTTGGGATAAAACTGCTTCAAAAATAAAAATCCAACAAACAATTGAGGGTCGTATTTAAAAAAATAAAGTTGATAATGGTTTAGCGAAAACGAAACGTCGTAAGGAATATTTGACTTTGCCAATGGATAAAGCACAAAAAGTTCCAATAAGAATGTTTTTTAAGAATTTTTCTAACTTTTGAAATAAACTAAAAAAAAATACAAACTAAAATCGCAAATTTTGAGATTTTTCCGTCATATTTCTGGAAGTACAAAATATAAATTCAATTTTACAACAGTATATTATTAGCTTTTCAATACGCAACTTTGCCAAATTTAAACCACCCACCTATTTCTTACCGTTTCGAGATTCCCATACTGGCCCTCCTTATCTTGGACACCTTGTATGTATATGTTGTACGCAATTGGCGAAAACGGCCAGTGCCCGAAATTTATACCCACAACGCGATGTAAATTTTACAAATTTTCCACATCGCGGTACGGATATATTTTATATACCCAAAACGCATTGTGTGTAATTTTCAAAAATCCACGACGCAAAATCACGACAATCATCGAAGACACGCGACGGTTTTTGTATTATGGGTTATAACACCCGTAAGGCGAAAAATATGTAGGTTCGTAAGTAATGTGAAGAAATCAATTAAAAGATATGTAAAATTCGCAAGGGTATTTTCTTGATATTATTTATCATTTGATTGCGACATGAACTGCGAATCTGCTTGAAGAAGTTCATTTCTTGAAAATAATCTGTCTAGCGGCCCATTCTCAGTACTCAGTTTATACAAGCCATCATTATTAATTTTAGAAATAATGGCTAACACATTTCTTGGAGTTAGTCGGCCACTTGACTGTCAACATCTGGTACTCGGATCAAAACATTTGTTCCAATTTCTAAAGGAGCATATCTTTTATTTGACTCACACAGCATTTTTGTTGCTTGAATTTTCACCATTATATGTGATTCCTCTCTTTGATTCAAAATTCTTTTACCCCTTTGTGTTATCCGATAATTTAAGCTATTTTCAACTTCCCTGTCTGCCACACTATATTCATCATTATTGCCATTATTGTTGTTCACCATTTCATTAGCTTCATTTTCATTATTGTCTTGATTTTTCTGGTCGGCGTTGTTATTCGATTCAACCTCCGATAAAGTTTTGATGAAAGTGGTTTTCCCAATCGGCGTAATTCTTGTGCTTCTTTAACTTTACTAAAAATTGTCTTATAATCCCCCTCTAAGAGGAGTGTAGACCTAATGTTTGATTCTATATAAAGTTTATTTAAACCATCTTCGAATCCTTTTTTAAGATTTTGGATTGATTTATCCATTTTAATCGAAATTTCACTTAAAACTTCGACAAAGGATAAACAAATAAACAAAATAGACAACTGCAACCGATTAAAATAAGTAAGGTTATGTATTTCCGGGTTGTGGGTATTTATTATTACTATTACCCATAACACGAAAACCGTCCCCCGTGATTTCGCGTCGTGGATTTTTAAAATTTACACACAACGCGTTTTGGGTATATAAAATATATCCGTAACGCGATGTGGAAAATTTGTTAAATCCACATCGCGTTGTGGGTATAAATTTCGGGCACTGGCCGTTTTCGCCAATTGCGTACAACATATATAATATATAACATACAGTGACTCACAGCCAAAATGATGCAGTTGCATTTAAAGTTATTTAATTGCCAACTGAAACCCAAAAAAATTATTTTTAATAAACCAAAGTGAGTTAAAATAACTAGTCACATGTTGGTTAAATACTGATTTGTTTAGGTAACAGGAAGCAGTATATGTATTTAAATATTTTATTGCAACATCTTAGGACTAGTGCAGAAAACTTTGGAATTAATGAAACCTTTCGCTTTTACCACGACAATGATCCCAAACACACCTCTTACTTAGTTCATGAATGGTTACTCTATAATTGTCCACGTCATTTAAACACCTTTCCAATAGCCTGATTTGAATGTCATCGAAAATGTTTGTACACATTTGAAGAACAATGTACACAAGTCAAATAAGTAGTAAAAATAATTTACAAATAAATATAACGGAAGAATGGAATATGATATCCCAAGCATACACAAAAAAATTGGTGTAATCAATGCCAAAACGTCTTCAAGCGGTTATGGATAATGAAGGAGGGCCAACAAAGTACTAAAAATTGTTTAGATGTCACTTAGTGGCCATATTGTTCATATTTTATCGCATTATTTAAGAGTTCATTCGCGCCGCGAAAATTGGATCCAATTTGGGGTTCGGGGCATAATGTTTTTCTCAAAAACAGTATAAGTTATCGATAATTTCTAAAAACTATATGAAATCCAACACTTAAATCTAGGTTTCTGCTGTAATAGTTTTTTAAATTTGGATTTAGTTTTTAATATTTTCTTGAGTGAAAGTTACCCTAAAATCGGTTATGTTTAGTTACTATTTTCTCTTAACTCGACTCATATTTCAAAAATCCGTTACAGCAGAGGCATCGATTATTTCCTTACTTTAAATGGTGTATAATTTATGTCATTTATGAAAATAGTTACCGAAAACGTTATCTCCTGTAGGCTTGCAATCGGAAACAACATCGCATCGATACACCGAATTTGGAAGAACCTAAATAAAATATAATATTTTTAATGGGGCATACGAATGTGGTAGTGGGAGTTTGTTAGTCTCCGCCACCGTTACCGCGTCCTTTCGCCCGACCCCTAAGGTGTAGCGTAAATGCACTCTTTATTATGCATCATTTTGGCTGTGAGATCAAATAATGCTGACCAAATAATAAATTATCGTAATTTGTTTGTTTATTAATTTATTGTCCAAATAAAGATATCTGTTTTTAACTAACATGTAATTATCTCAATATTTCAAGCAAACATGTAATTATTTATTTTTTTAATTTGATTTATAAAAAATAATTTTTTGGGTTCCAATTGGCACTTTAATATTTAAATGCAATATATTTTGGTGTATATGTATATATATATATATATATATATATATATATATATATATATATATATATATATATATATATATATATATATATATATATATATATAATATATAAAATAATTTTTTAAATAAATTGTAACTTGTTAAAAAACTAACTTTAAGTTAAATTTTTAACGGAAATAGATTCTTTGAGATGTTCTAATTATACCATAATTTTTTAAAATATGTTAATTAATATTAAATACCCTAAAAAAATTATTTAGTGCGACCAAAGACAATTAATTGTCTTTGGTGCGACGCACTCGGTTTTGACGCCGAGAGCGCAATCAAATAAAAATTATAAATATAAAAACTCTGGGTGTTGGGACTTTTTTATCGGAAATTTCCTCCTCTTCAAGGATCTTTTTTGCAATTTGCGCCATCTCTTATGGTTTTAAAATTATTATCAAAAACCAAAATGACTTTTTTTTAATTCGTTTTTTTGTTAATACCAATTGCAATTTTTATTGGCAGAAAAAACCCTTAAAACGCCCTTTTCAGATTTGCATTTTGCGTTAAATAAGCTATCGCTTATATTTTTTGAAGCCTTCTAATTATTTTTCGCAGGAAACACACTTCTTGACTGACTATTAAAACTGTACTACATTACTTTACTACTTAGCGTTAGTTAAAATATATTTGTATTAAGGTAAAGAAGCCATATCAATACTGTTAAGATCTTGAAGGGCTTCTACATTTGCTAGTTTTGGAAGTAAATATTGACTCATCGTTAAATTATATGTTTATGTAGGTAAATTGCCCATAAAATAAAATAATAATATAGCCACATCCTTTTTTTTACTGGAAAACAAGTTGTTTATTTTCGAGTAAGTTTACCATTTAACATAAGTGGAAATAAATTTTGGATAATATATAAATTAAATAAAATTAAAATATTTTTCACAACATATTTAAAATTTATTCATCATACTGGATTAAGTAGTTCGTAAATTTCAAATACATATTACCGCAGATATATAAAACAAATAATTACTTTACTTTCTAACACTGTTCTAAAGTGATAAAAAATAAAGTAATGTCACAATAAATTATCATTTTTACACGCTTATATTAGCTTAACCTGTATGTATCTATCTATGTAACAAAATATTTTTGCTTATTTTTTACCAATTTCAAGAAGTCTGATTAGCTTGAAGATTTGTACAGAAGTCCAGGGCCGATAACAACACAATAATCTAATAACTATCCTGACCAGGATCAACAGGATACAAAAATATTTTTTTTTGTCAAAATTAGAATCCTTGCGCATTCGCCATAATCAAGGCTCTTGATTAAATAAGAAAATAAATTACAGTTTAAAAACACTAAAAAACCCGCGTTTATAGCAAACCGGACTAAAAAGTAAAAAATAAATTTTAATTATTCAATTATAGTAAATAAGCGTGGGGTGCTTGATAATAATTATTGTAAATTGCACCTTACGCCTTTTTACCATAAAAAATAATTAACAAATATTTTCTACTTTTTCTTTCAGTTTGCTGTAAAAGCGTGTTATTTTTAAACTCTAGTAGTAATGTGTTCCATTTCTTTAAG